>JAEQBH010008457.1:0-115377 GCA_016808115.1 Tetrastigma voinierianum | reverse complement strand
ACACACAAGTTATAACCAAAAATGTGAACGAACACTCACGAAGATTCTCTGGGTAGTCTGGGGCTTTCACCGAACGCCCAGAGTGTCGTCCTTGTCAAGAGGATCATACTCCCACCGCGTCGCTAATCGAAGAAGTAACGTCCCTTCCACAAACCCTGGGCTGGAGGAGGAAGATCGGGAATCACTGCAGGAGCGCCGAACGCCAGGAAATAAAGAAAGCCTGATGTCTCCTTCGCCAAAAGGTAAAGAAGCAAGGCTATGTTGGGGACACCAAGCCCCATGTCCCTAAAGAAAACCAACAGACTAACCAAAATACCCCAACCATTAGGCGCGAGTTGAGCGGGACACACATTGAAATGCTGCAAAACCCCTTTTATGAAGGGGCGTAGGAAGCAAAGACCGGCTATCGAAGGCTACTCAAGAAACACACCATCCTAGGCACAGACCACACAGGGTTAAACGCCAAGGGACCACACACCAACGCCAAAGGGAGGCCGATAACGCCCGGCTAAGACGTGCCCCATATGAAGGACCAACCTTGCTAGGTCCTTACGCTAGTTACGCCGAACGGAAGATCTCGTATATTCACCCTCTAGGTATTTAATCAGGTTCACTTTCCCTTGCCCTCTTGTCCAAGGGAAGATAAGGCACCTCAGAGCATCTCGAAAATTAACACCGACCAAACGGCTTGAGACACCGCGCTCTTCTAGAACCAAAGAATAGCCAAGAACTCATCAATACGCCAGAAGAAGAAACGAATTTAATTCATAATGAAAGTGGATAATGAAAACAAAATTCAGCTAACCCAAACAACTCGTCTTATCGCCCGGAAAGAAATCAAGAAAACAAAGATGCAGTGGACCCAGAAATACGACAGAAAAGATTATCCCAAGAAAGACAACAGAGAAAGACTCTGCACAAAAAGGCTCAGACTGTAAGACGAGAGAAGGAAGTCCGAACTCGCTGTAGCGAAATCAGATGGCACACAGACGTAGGATGTCCAAGGAAAGAACAAAAGGAAACTGAAAGGAATAGGAGAAATGAGCGCGGAAACCGAAGAGTCATCATTATCACAAGACAAATGACGGCGACCAAGCCCTAACTAATCCAGCCCCGAGCAGACACGTGGAAGTTGCACCCGAAGCAAGACACATTACAGCCCTTGCCCACGTACACCGTACACAAGGGCTGGGGGGCAATTGATAGAGTTCGAAAAATAAGGCTCATGAGGCTCACCGCAGCCCAAGAAAGAGGCCAACCAACAAACATCGAGGTACGTCCACTGAACTCAAGGAGACATGCCCATTGGAGCATTTAGGCCTTCACGCCAACATCCAAGCGCTTGCGCCGTACCCCGTATCAAGGGCTCCAACCCGATCGCCTAACGACCACCATGGAAGTCTCCCACGCATACGTAAAATGTGCACAGTTCCTAATAATATTATTCCAAGTCCGTACCAAATCTCACCAATAAGGAAAGAAAGACAATAATAGATCAACGATCAAATCGGATCCCCCAATAAAGAAGGAAGATTGTCCCAAATAAACTGCTCTTTCTATATCCATCACCAACCGAGCATCGATAATAACAAGAAATACCCCATCCAATGGGAACAAATCCTAATCACCATCCAACTGGTTGAACATCTACTATAATACAAGGCCACCCCATCGGTGAAAGGTACGCAAAAACATACGCCAATACTAAGGTTTGCATTTCTTTCCTCGAAAAGAAAACTCGACTTAGGCATCTGAGCGGCCACGGGGCGGTTCCTCGACCCCTCTTTCATTCTTGTTTTTGTAGAGGAGCGATAATCTTCCAAACCCGTCAGAAACTAAATTTCATAGCCGATCTTACTTCCAGTCCAAGCGATCCAAAGATCCCATTGCCCAAATTTCACCAAGAGGCCTTGATCCACCAACGGCTCCACATCGCCCACCCCGGGGCCCAGCTGAAAAGGCATCATCAGGAACAAACCAAGAGAGGGGGAATTACCGGAGGGGAGAGAAAAATAAAAGTTACAGTGCAGAGAAGGGAAGCAAACAAGAGAGAAGAAAAAGAAATCGGATAGAGAGAGAGAGAGAAAGGAGAGAAACAAAGGAGACAGATTTTCCCGGCATTCCGACAATCGAAGCTCGACGGTTCGAGAAGAAAAGTCGACCCACGTAATGCAGGCTACGCGTGGGTACCAAAATCTTGGAGTTTTGTCAAACTCCGTGAGATAGGAAATTTTCTCATTGAATATTTTTTAAATTAAAAGCCATGTGTAATAGCATAGGTTGTCTTCGGGGCCGTAATAAGTCATGCTTATTTAGTCCCAAGATTTGTGGACTCGAATATTAGAAATTTTTAGACTGTTTCGCAGCCTGACTAAGTTGAGGTTTGGTTTAATCGCGGGAATGATGTCTTCGGGTTTTGTTGAGTTTTTTTGCATCACAAGTAATTTGGTTGGAGCAAATGAAAAATGGTTCATGGTCATGAAGGGACTGAGAGATGCCTTGTTTATGTGGGTCCGAGATTTGGGTCATTTTGTGTGTTATTGCTGGAAAAAATAAATAAATAACATATTGTTGTGTGTAAAAATCATGTTTATATGTGTCATGATATATTAACAACAAATAATTGTGATAAATGGAAATTATATGTAGGAAATATAATTATCCGAATTTAAATGTTGCATGTAGCATGACATAGCATGAAATGGCATGGTTGCATTTCATATGCACAGTCACATCGCGTTGAGTCAAGTGTGGGTGCATGGTGTTGTTATTCACCATTCTTGGTGAATGTGTAGTGAGCTCGAAAATAGGATCACGTCCAAAATCGAGACTCACGGTTGTATAAAATAATAATAAATATAAATCATTTGTGTTTGGGCGTAGCAAGATGGGGTAGATCTCCTCCAAGGTGAAAGACCCAAATTTATATGCGGTTAGACATGATCACCGACGATGAAAGCCCGTAAAAATGCTCAAGGCATGTGATCATCCCCGCGGTGTGACTCCTCGAAAAAGACGCGGGCCCATAAATAACACACGTGATTTGATAATTAAAATTTAAAGTGAATATTGAGGGTTGTCTAATAGTTTAGTCATTGAGGAACACCAATGACTCCGGTTTTCACACTTGGCACATGTGTGAGGGAGCTTCACTGGGACCTGGTGTCAGGCATGAAGAGTCTCAACTCATGCATGACACGTAATATTTCATATATAATTGCATTATTTATATGGAATGTGATTGGACGTTTTCATGTTTGCTACTACATGTGCATTTTAGGTGGGGAGTAGCCTTTGTAGGATAATTTTTCTACTCGTCATTGCTCGCCTGCCGCGGACCCTTTCGTACAAGGCGAGTGTATACGGAAACAACGCTCCTACGAGGCCGTGATTGCGAAGGAGGCCGACATGTGGCCTTGAGTAACATTATGGTAGAGGGCCGTGATTAGACCCCTACAGACTGTAATTATTTATTTTCTTTTCATATTTCAGATTTAAATATGAATGAATGGGTCCTAGTGAAAGGACGTACGGAAGTGGTGCCGAGTAACTCGGTGTCTATGGGAAGTTGGTACCGGTCCGATACCAAGACTTAGGTTCAAGACAACATAAGACAGAAATTCCGCGGGTTGACAGGTTGTCAACGAGACCCCCGAAAATTAGGACGTCACACTAGCTTTGGCACCTCGTTATATTTAAAAACTATTTCACACTTGTACACCCACCTTTTTTAATTTTCCCCGTCGAAAGTGGGAAATTTTAATTTAGAGTACCTGGCCTAGGTATGCGACAGTGCACCGTGGACAAACCCCATTCTTGGCTTGGTAGGGATTAAACCACAAATTTATGTAGAAACCCTGGTGGCCTTTGATTTTTCTACCAATTGATTGAATTTAAGTTAAGGGTTGTCACCATACGAGTCAACTGTGGCACTACACAGACCAACTTTTTTAAATCAGTTGAATGTTGATCTGAAGTTTCCTTCAATTGCTTAAAGGAATCCTCCAATCGCCGAATCTCTTGTGCTCTAGTCCCATCCGCCATTCTGGGATACTTAGTTGTTGCTCTGATACCATTGTAATAGCTAGGAAGAAGAAAACACAAACTAATCTGAAACTGAAAATCTTTATTAAAACATTTAAAAGTTTCTAATGCCCTACGTAGAGAGAAAAACCCCCTTTATATATTAGGAAACTAACAAAAATCCCAGAAGAAAACCAATTCCTACAAGGAAACGCTAAAATTGAATCCAAACACACTTCTAAAAGGAAACCTAAACAAAAAATAGAAAGTAATATAAAGGGTCGTTACAGATAATCCCACTGATTCTCCTTCAAACGGAAGAATCAGTATCAAACAAACGATTTTTTTTTTTGCTTTCACCAAAATTCCAAAAAATAATTAAGGACAAGAAATCTTCCAGAGAGATATTATTGACAAAGAACCTTGATTGCAATCATTGAAAAACACCAAGAGCTTTCTTGATTTCCAGAGGCATCAAACCGAATCAGAGGGTCTTCTACTGCAGCCATGCGTGGGAGGTCCTCTCTTCCAAGATTGCTTTGATCTTCAAGAAGATGCATCACCGTCGCGTGTTCGTTGAGGAGTAGGGGTCCTCTTCATGAGGGCACCACCTCATTTGATGGGATCCATTCCCATTTTCTTTAAGAGACATACATTCATGCAACATGAAAGCATGTCTCTTTGTTTTTCTCCTAGGCTCCATATTTTGAGCAAGATGTCATGAAAGCATGTCTCCTTGTTTTCTCTCTTTAGGCTCCATGTTTTGAGCAATATGTCTTCTCCCCTTGACCTATAAATAGGCAAGTGAGAAGTTTAGACAAGAAGGAGCAAAGAGGAGAGTAAGGTAGAAGAGAAAATTGTGAGAAAGAGCAAGGGTGGGTCTTTCTCGGGTTTAATACGGGATTTATAGTGTATCTATCTTTGGATCGTGGTAAACACTTGGTTATTTTGGTTTTGTATTTTCTCTTGTATCGTGTAACGAATTGCACTGACAATACAAGTTTTTAAATAAGCTCACCAAGGTTGACCAAGTTTGACCAAGTCACCACAAGTAATAAGAGGTAGGCTGTGTCAATTTCTTCAAGATGAATAATTTTGGGTTTACGAAGACACTATATTGTAGCGCTCCTGGCACGAGTTCACGTACGTAGAAAGTCAAATCCGACTTACGGATAAGAAGTTATGGTCCTAGTAAGTTCAAACAGCAGTATTTTATCAGGCTTCAAATCAGCCCGGATTTTTACCCGAAAACAACCCTAGGCTCTATATAAGCCTAGTTTTGGGTGCCAAGTTAAGATCCAACCCCAAAACCCGAGAGAAAATCCCGAAAACCCGAAAACCCGAATTGGGTGGTTTTAACCTACTTTAGGCCGACGTTTCAAATTGGTGGGAGCGATTCGCCACCACCATCAGACACGCACTGATATGGAGGAGGAGACGACCTGACGACCACGCCGGTAAAATTTTTCTTTCCGGATAGCCACGGACGCGCCCTGCATCGGGTCGCATGGCATCAAATTAGTCGCACTGGACTTGTGCCTCTACCTAGCAACCCCATGGGCCTCCATTTTTGGATCCCGGAATTACGATGCATCATCTAGATCCATCGCTTGAAAGATACGCAAAACAAATTCGGCCGACTGTTGATCGAGTTTTCTCCGCCACCACAAAGCACCTTGGATCAAGGTGAGAGTACTGATGTGTTCCCGGTCTCCGGGCTTCCATTGATATGGTTTGTAAATTTTGACGTCGCTTGGTTAGTTTTCCATTTTTTTGGTTGTTTCGTAATTACCGAAGCCTGACTGAAATAGGGTACCAATTGGTCAAATTTGGCAAAATTCGAAGTTGTACAGAGTGAAATTGGATGTTTTGAATTATCAGATTGTTCAATTTTGAGAAATTAGCTCCCTCGTGAAAGCCCACTAAAGACTATAGGGCACACCGTGCAATTGACCTGTCTGAGTTCAATTAGGATGATTTAATAGTTCTAAAAAGTTATTCTAAGGCCTTAGGGCATTCCAAATGTCAATGTTCAATTATTGGAGTCTTAAATGGTATTTTATTTATATTATTGCACTCGCCGTCTGAGACGTATCCTATAGGGAACATAATCGAGCATCTATAGTCGTGAGTGGTCTACTTGTTTTTAGAATGTTTCTTTGGGGTATTATTATGATATATATATTTTTATGTTAGTTATTTCATATATAACTTATTCGATCGATAGCTTGGTTGTGTATAAATGAAATGCGCTTATAAAAACAAGTTATCATTTCATGTGAATTTTGTCAACATTTTCACACCGCTTGAAGTTGTACTGCTTTGAATGATTATGTGTATTTAGGATATTTGGGCATGTAGATTGCCTTAAACCCTCGAAATTATTGTCGATGAAATGGATTTTGAAATATATATGTGTTTAAAATGGTTAAGGAATATGGTCATCGGGTATTGTTCAAATTTCGACATGAATTGAGGAACTAAAGATCTTCAATGTAGTTGATTGAGTTGTGAAAGTATGTTCATAAGTTCTAACCTAAGATACTTGACATTGGAAAAAGCGTGCACGGAGTAAGAACTTGAGTTAGAGGTTATAAGGTGATGTACCAGACAAATTTTAGATCGTCTGGGTAATTTATGTTGTAGTAAGACCGGGCTTTACCACGTTGACGTGAGGTCGGTTTGATTCCTGACGTTGGGTATTTTGGGTTTTTACCACGCTGACGTGAGGCCTGGGCTTCGCCAATTTCGACGGTTGGGTATTTCGCCTTACCACGGTGCCGCTGAGGTCAGGTCTGATCCACCGCTGGGTATTCTCGCTTTCCACGGCGCCGTGAGGCCCGCTTGACCTTACCTGGCTGGGTATTCTTGGCTTCAAGCACTTATGGTCGTGAGGTTGGATTCATCTAACGGTTATACATTATTTCCACACCGTGGAGGTCTGCTTACCCGATGGTTTAGTATAATCGAGATTGCCACGGGTGTCGCGGAGGTTGGTTACATCCAACGTTATTATCTACCTACGTGAGGTCGGGCTTCACCGACTCGCTCATCATTATTACATAATTTTACACCTTTCGAGGTTGAGGCCGAGGGTGTCCCACGGCTTGCGAAGTGCAAGCATGGTACGATTTATGATGAGTATGCAGAGTTTGCTGCAAAAGATATTATTATATGGTACGGTATATCAGGGTAAATTTTAGAGGTATAGTACTATGATATGATGGGTATATGATACGGTTATGATGAGTATATGGTATGGTATATGATAGGTATATATATGGTATATTTTATGATGGGTATGTGGTATGACGTTATTGATTTATATCTTCGAATATGGTACAACTATTTGATACTCGTGGTTATGGTGCATTTCATGGTTATTTTATTACATGATGACTATACATGCTTTATGCTTGGCTTTATGATGTGTATAGTTCAGAGTATAGTTTCTCGTGAACTTTTGTGTCTAAGCAATTGTTGAGCATGAATTGTATATGTTGGACTTGGGGTAAAGCTGGTTTTGTGAAATGTGTGTTTCTAAAAACGGGGAATCCCTTACAAAGATTTGAAGTGAGGTCTTCGAGAGAAGAAAATTTCAAAACAAAAATATTATCTTCCTCAGATAAATTATGTCACTCATCGAGATTTATTTCACGCTTATTGTTTAAAAATCTATTCCCTAGGTCCCAGCCGTAGGTCACTCCGCGCCGCATTCAAAGATCGCTTCTTCGCGACAAATGCAGTACTTTATCACACCTATATGTCTTTGTTTTGTCGACCTATTTAATCTCATTAGAACGCCTCGATATTCGTATAGAACTTTTACGACCTCATTTATAATTGCTAAGTGGTTTTTATAGTATTTATACAATAGTATTAAATTAATACATGGTGTTACTCCCTTCCTTAAGGGGTTCCATCGTATCTTCCTTAGTGATTATACAAGGACTTCATCAAAGTGACCACTTCTAGAACCGAAGGTATCCGGTCGTCCTCACAATTGGTCTCGCTTTTCTGCGGGAAGTAGCGATGAAAATCTAAGTGTAATTACAAATTTATTACATAGTGGATTTTGTCTTGTTGGTATGTGGTTTTTCCATAAAGGAGTCACGTAAATTCTTGTGTCATTTATTTTTCTACTCTCTCTCTATTCTAGATTATTTCTTTATTGTTGATCTAGAGGTATTTTTTCCCAACAAGTGGTATCAGAGCGATAGTTCCTTAGCGAAAAAAATGTCAACGATGAATTTTGATGTTGAGAAATTTGATAGGAGAATCAATTTTGGCTAGTGGCAAGTACAAGTCAAAGAATTATTGATTCAGTATAGGTTACATAAGACGTTGAAGGGCAAGCCTACCACGGCCTCCGGTGAAGATTCTGCAAGATTTGAGGTTTCTAAGTCATCGTGAAATAAGATTAGGAAGAGCTAGATTTGTAAGCTGCTAGTACCATAAGGTTGTGTTTGGCAAAGAATATTCTAGCAAACGTGTCTGGGATTTCGACCGCCAAGGGACTTTGGGAAAAGCTTGAGAAAATGTATCAAGCAGAGTCTTTAACCCATTGTACTGAAAAGTAGATTCATACAAGGCGCATTTATGAAGGTAGTAGGATATCGAACCACATGAGTGTTCTCAATGGCATCATTTCAGATTTAGAGGCTATTGGAGTTGTGATCTCTGATGAGGATAAGGCATTGTGTCTTATTTGGTCTCTTTCGACCTCCTATGAACACATGAAGCCTATCTTAATGTATGGGAAAGATACGGTGATTTATTCTAAATTCACCACCAAACTCCTATCTTAAGAAAGAAGGCTTGGCAGTGACAAGAAGCTTGATGCTGAAAATTTACCAGGGGTCATGAATGTGAAGAGTAAGAACTCGTAGTGCCACCATCGGGTGTGTGGACACTGGGGCACATCAAGAAAAATTGTACAAAAGGTAGAGCTAGTTCGGAAAATGGCTATGACTCCTAAACTAACATAGTAGAATTTGATGATGAAATTCTCTAAGGAGGAAATGTGCATCCTCGTGGCATGTCCACTAGTTGCCATGGAAAAGAGGATGTGTCAGTGTTAGCAGGTCCACATTTGCACACGGGCATTGGTTTTGCAATTTTATGCAAAGCATAAGACACACTACAAAGAATCCCAAGAAAGCTTAAACAGGAGTTGCATCATAGCTTCAACAAGACGACGGACATGTGCCGACAAAGAAAGTCTGAATTGGTAAAATTCTAAGTGCTTTCAGATACTCAAGTATGGTGGGTATGGTTCTCAATTTAAGAGAATATGGCATTTATTAGACAAATTTTAAAAAATCTTTACAGTCTCCAAAAGATTCTCACTTTCAAAGAAAGTGAGAGGCAGTAGATGAAAACAAGATTGGTGATGCCCCACTGGCTGGATGGTGGAGATTGATGAGTAGGGTCCTCTAGTGGCAACACCTCATTTGATGGATCCATTCTGCTTAAGAGACATACTTTCATGAAACATGAAAGTATGTCTCCTTGTTTTTCTCCTAGGCTCCATGTTTTGAGTAAGATGTCATGAAAAGGATGTTTCTTGTTTTCTTGCTTCTCCATTGTTGGAAGAAAGATGTTCTTCTCCTCGACCTATAAATAGGCAAGTGAGAAGTTTGGAAAATCATTCATGAAAGAAAGAGAGAGTGTTAAGAGAAAATTGTGAGAAAGAGCAAGGGGTGGGTCTTTCAGAGTTTAATACGGATTTATGTACAAGAACTATCTTTTGGATAAGAGGTAAACATTTGGTTATTCCATTTGTATTTTCTCTTGTATTGGTCTTGCTTCTGGCGTGAGCAGTGAAAATCTATATAATCATACAAATTTATTACATAGTGAATTTTGTCTTGATTGGCCCGTGGTTTTTCTCCGGTAAAGGAGTTTTCCACGTAAATCCTTGTGTCATTTATTTTTCCTATTTTATTTCTCTATTCTAGTTGATATTTTGCCAAGGTTGATCTCGGGGTTTTTTTTCCCAACATTTGATCCATGCTCACTGCACCACTTGTGTTAAAACATCAAACCAGGTTGCATTCAAGAACACGCATAAACCAGAAAAACAGAAAGGAGAAGAGAACCACAGTAGAGAGAAAAGAAACCATTCTCATTCCCTGGATATGAAAATAAACACCATGTACAATAGCTTTTGATTTCCTAAGTACAGACCCCATGTAAGCCTATTCTCCCTCACATGAAAACCTCTCAAAGATGGAGCTGAGCAATACCATACCCATAGCATTCTCTCAGCCAGATGCCCTGCACAACACATCTCGCAAGTCACACCATGGAAGACAATCTGAGACTCCATGAGAAACCCCCACTGCACACCCGCAGCCTCTCTCATGCTTCCGCCTCACTCCATAGCCACAAAGAATCCATCATGCCATAGGACACTTCACCCCCACGGCTGCCTCTACCTGGCCATGGCTTGTACCAACCATGGACACCACTTCTCATGCCAACCCTCTCTTATATAGAGATGAAGAAATTAAAGCCAGTAACAAATTCTATATACTAGCAACTAATCCCCGTAACAAACTGATAAACCTCCTAACCGAATCTGAGCCAACTTCAACAGAAATAATCAGGCTCACCCCTCTCTGAGATCTAACCAGCACATGGTTTTGTATTTATTTGATCCCCAAAAGATATGGAGATATGACTTTGTACTATCTCTGCCCTTGTGAATATATAACTAGCCCAATTCCATTTGCATTGCACTCAACGCAGCAATTCCTTTCTAATTTTTAAAATCGAAGTCTCCTCCTTGCTTCATCAAAGTTCCTATAATTTACCTAGTAAATAAGCATGATCAATCCTGAAGAAACTCATCAAGATGGAAAAAGGAGCTCCACAGTAGTTGCTTCGAGTTTAAAGTAAAATAATCCATTTAAAAAAAAAAATAGACTCATTTTTCAAAATATTCTCTCATAACCGGTCTTTTTTCTTTTAAAATCGCATTCACCAACTGCGATTTTGAAATTTAACCTTAAAACTGTGATCTACCAACTATAGCAAGTAAATTTAAAACCAGATTTACCAATCCACTTTTCAAAACCTTGGTTGGTGAAAATGCGGTTTAAATTTAATTTAAACCACGACAGAATGCGGCTAAAAGGCATTAGTTTACGAATATTTTGAAAAAAAAAAAGTGTGTCATTGTTTTTCTAAAAATAAATTACTTTGATATTAAACTCGTCACTCTTCCCAAGAACCTATCGATTTTGATGCTGACCGATGTAGTACATCATCAGTTACTGATAAGGGCTTAATTCTGTTTGCTACACAGCTGATCAACAACGATTCATGATTCCATTTGTCTATCTCAACAGTGAGATCTTAGAGTGCTCTTTGTGATGCTCCTAAAGGGAATTTGGGTTGCCAAGTGATGGACCTACCACACTACCTTGGGATTCATTCTTCATGGAGTACATCATCTTTTTGGTCCGGAGAGGTGTAGCTAAAGATCTGGAGAAAGCTTTGCTTACATCGGTTGCTAGCAGTCATTTCACGTCTTCTTTCTTTTCCCACCAAGAAAAGAAAAGAGAAGATACCATTGTGCTTTTATCTGAAACACAATAGAACACTTATTCTTGAAATTGAAATGAACAGATGATTTAAATGGACTAGAATAGCATCATTAATTTCAAAATGATGTAGATGAATTATATTATGATGAAGGTCTCGTATTTTTTTTTACACCACAGAGATTTATTTTTCCTCCTATCCATCTCTTTCCACTTAGCTATTAGAGCTTCACGACTTTGAAATCAATTATATACATTTTCAATTTTACAGTACACTGAGACTACTTAGGATATCGATCAGCCTTATAGTTACAGACTGCCTTTAGAACTTGCCATTCGTTAAAATTTTGCCTATGATTTTAGGGTGCACTATTTTTTATGGGATGAACTTTTCAGCGTATGAAGATTTGCTCTTAGAGTTAACTTCATCCAAGGGCCCAATGTCAGTTCAATACAATTGAACAATTTAATTCATATTTGGAACTTTGAACCTAGGAGCATGGTGAGGATTCTATTTGGTTTTTGCAGCCTGTTAAATATGATTAAATTAGCAAAATCATGTTAATTTTAGCTGTGTGCAAGTTAATTGAATGACATTCAATGTAATAGATGGACTTGGATAGTATTACAGGAAATGATTCCATTTGAAAACTATGTACGGTATCTTGCAAGGAACTTTGTATGTATATGATTTCTCACTATAAGATAGCAAGCTTTTAGCTGCGATCACTAACCCCAACCAAAAGGAAGGCCAAATGCATCTATATGATATAATTGCAAAGGAAATGGACCACAACAAGGTGTGACTATAAACTATAGTTGCAATTTCGTTTTGGCCCCCTTCAAAAGGTCTATGGATGGGGTAGTTTTGGCTGCAACTATAAGGTATCACTGTGGATGAGGCCATTTTCTGACTACAACTATAAGATATCACAATAGATGGGGCTATTACCTGACTGCAACTATAAGATATCACTATGGATGAAGCCATTTCCTAGGCCGCAACTCTAAGGGATCACTATGGATGGGATCTTTTTGGCCATAACTATAAATGAGGAGATTTTTTCTTCTTTTTTTTACCCTTTTCCCCACAAAGCAAAAAGTCCACAATAAGCTACTAGGTATTATTTTTCTATGAATGGATTTTATTTCCATCATCCATTAAAAAACAAGTATATTTATTTCATGTTGAAATCAACCACCATACTTTCTACAAACTCGCATTCTATCATTGGTTTCTAATATAGACTTATTCAATAGAATTAAGTAATTATACCAAAAGAGGAATTAAAAAGGGTCGAAGGGAAGCCAATAGAGCATGCTGAGAACCCAACAAGAAGCGGCTCAAGCTTGTTGCCCAGCTCGAAGTTCTTCTTAAGGGTCATCACCTGTTTCAAGTCGAGCCTCCTCTTCTTCTCCCCAACCTATGATGATCCATCATCAGAACAGTCTTTAAGTCCATGCACTTACTCATACCCATCAACCCAGAGAATGACATCGATCTCTTCATTAGAACAGGGGATAACACCTGTAACATCACCAACCATGCAGAATCCATCAATTGTTATATATATGTATATGACAATAAAATGGTTTATAGCTTGAAGGAGAAAAATATATGAGGCTGATATCAAAAGAAGTATCATTTATAGGACTTGGCAGTTTCAGATAGACTCTTCTACTTACAAATTGAATTTTGTTGACTTTTGATTACTGCAATTTCAATCTTTCACCACTTGCATTTTCAGCTTTAATATGAAGCTCTAAAGCCTTAAAAACACAAAATCAGTGAAAGGTCAAGCAGACAGCATATGTTGAGAAACTTGAAGCTAAAATTGGTTGATTATACTGATTTTTTTTATTACTACCAATTGACAACATTCATGATCTACAAAGCCCATCTTTTTGTATTCGTTTCACTCTGCTCAAGGTCAAGTACTCTAAAACTAAGATCGTAATTTTCCAATTGAATGTTGATAAATTTATTGATTTTAGGTCATCACTGAACTCTCCAGATATTTAATCTTTGAAGTTCCATTTTTTGAAAGAAATATGAAAATTTATAGCCCTTGGATTAAGAACAGCCTCTTTCTTTTTCAGTCAAAAACATATATTAGTTAAGTTAACAAGCAATCACAGCAGGAAACAGGAAAGTGTTTTTTGTCTTGAGATTTTTATCCTTTTGGAGCCTTTTGGAGACTATTATTTGTGCCCTTAACTGGACACTTCCATTTATCATTTTCTTCTTGTACATCTTTTTTGTCTACTAAGAGATCCTATTAAAGGGATCAAAATCAATTATTTTTCTCAAAGTTGCACAGGCCAGTTTGTTGAATTGTATTTATGAGAAATAGGCCGAGTTTCCATTTTGAGTTCGACTAGGTCTTTTCTCACAATATGGGACTTCATAGTTCAGATAACATATTCTATATATCTATCTACATTAGTCAGCCTCAACTTGGATCAAATATCTCAGGCTTATCCTTACTAATTGGTTGAAAATTCAGGGAGTTCCTATTTGCTAACTAAAAAATATCTATACACTAGAAGTCTCTAAAATTTTCTACATCATGAGAGAAATGCATGGAAATGATTTTTTTTTTTTTCATTTTAGAAAAATTTCAAATCCTATAGCAGAAGAACTTCCAGCCTTTACTCATGTGATCTACTCATGTGATTACAATAATAGGAGGAAACAGAAGAAATGTAAAATTCTTATCAATGTGATTGTACAATCTACAGATTTGTCACTTACCCTAGTCTCTCTTTGGCTTCTCAAATTGTAGCTGTGGATATCCTCACCCTAATGAAAGAAATACTCAATTCAGAGTAAAGAAAATTACCTAAAACTCAACTTGAGCAGTTTGTATAGGTATTATGACTCCCATACAACCCCAGTAGTGGAGTTTCCACACATCAGTACCCTTTAATCTGCCAATGTTTTTTCCTAAACCACCAGAACCTACCAAAAGAAATAAAATCTCAAATTATAAATCAGAGCTCCCAGGCCATCAGGATTGGAAAAAACCAAGTAGAATTAGCAAAAAAAATGAAGCAAATTAAAGTAGACTTGGAGCTGGGGAGAAAGGCAAATCCCAAATCCAGAGAGATTCTCCCTCTCAAACATAAAGTGATATATTCCTATACTGTTGTCAACTAAATTAGTAAGATGTTTAAGTAAAAAGTAGAGGTTTCAACTTTTTTTATAAGTCTCAAGCTTCAAAATATGAGAGGAAACCCTTCCAATGAAGCCTTGAAATTAAAGTGTACTCCAGGTTACTCTACAACTCCTTCGCTTAAAGGGACATTCTTGCCCTTTGAACTGTCTCTTTCCTTTTTCTTGGATTTTCTCATTTCTCCCAAGCCACAAATGCAAAATCAAAATGTACAACATGTGGAGGCAGCTAAAAAAATATTCCTAACAGAAACAATAAAGACAATACATGAGAGAGGATATGAATAAAGCCTACTTCCATTCATCAAAATCAAACAAGAAAAAAAGGGTCACAATTCCAAAATTAAAAAAAAAAAAAAAGCTATAACTACTGATGTAAGCCCATCAACCAAACTACTAAACTAAAATTTCATGCAAAAAGCCCAACCAAAAATGATGTCAGTGATTATTGTACTTGCAAGACATGAAAAAATTCATTTTACTACATAACAATGCTCCCGAAGAAGATCCCTCATATACGTAATCACTGCAAACTGTGCTAAGCTGTCTCGTCTTTATCTGAGAACTTATCTCACCCTTTGAATTTCTCATGTCAAGAGGTAATATGTTTTAGTCTGAGGAGAGAGGCCAACCATCTCATCCTCCATTGTCCTATTGCACAGTGTCGATGGTAGAAATTTCTCGGGTGCTGCTCTGGATTTCCCCTAGACATGATAATGAAAGCAAATGATTTTCTCATCTTCAGATAAAATGTTAAAGAGAATAAAATAAGATTAAAGTTAAGTTAAATTTATGATAATCATTGTTAAACGACCAACTCTCCTAAAAGCTCAAGCTTATAGGAATTGGGTTTAATATGAATATAATGTTTCAACACCCTCCCTCACATGCACACAGCCCCATACCCGCGCACGTGGAGAGTTAGAGTCCATTATGAACTTTCAAATAAACAAATGGGGATTAAATTGCAAGGAGAGGGTTCGAACCTAGGATCTCTTGCCAAACCAAGCTCTGATACCATGTTAAACGACCAACTCTCCTAAAAGCTCAAGCTTGTAGGATTTGGGTTTAATATGAATATCGTGCTTCAACAAAAACCTTGAAAACAGACTCATAATAGAGTCAGCAAATGCCACTAAAATGTCACCACAGCTGGGCATTTCTCTAGTGCCCCATAAAAGATTGTCTTGGCTGTCCAAATATCGAGATTTAGAGCATCAACAAGTACTCTAATAAAACTTTTCCATAAAAGAGACATGGGGATAACTTACCATCTAGAGACAACAAAATCATATAGTCTCCTGCCCATTAGCTTCCAATATTTTTGCCATGACAGGAATAAATGCTCGAAGATACACCTTGCAAGACCATTTCTGCCATGACAAGTCTCTCCTTCCCTCATTGAAACCATTCAATGAAAATGGACCAAGAACACCTGTGTTCCACATCTCAAAATGGGGGCCAGTATTCTGAACTCAAACGCCAAGCATGATCATCAAGACTCTAATTCATCAAAAACAATGATTAGAAGTCGGGAATTGTACAACATTATTTTTACATCTTTGGGTAGGCAAGACGTAAATTATATAAAATGGAAATATTCAGTTGATAACTGCCAAACATCATGAAGAAAAAAATATTGTTTTCACCATAAGCCCAAAGGGTAACCTTACAAAAAGGTTTTGTAAATTCACTATATTGGACATTGGATGTTATCTGTCTTGCAAAATCAGTAGTGAAGAAACTCACAAGCATAAGATGATGAAAGAAATTACTATTTAGAGAACACTTAGATGGAATTATTCTTTCTTAGAAAGAAAAAACCTCAAGTGTTTTAAGTGGGGAAAACAATATGCATGGGCTACTTCCAGTGACAAAAATCCTAGGCACTAAAGGATTGAATTAAACCAAATACAATAAAACAAACAAACTTCCATTTATTTCCTTATTATCTAATTATATTAATTATTGTAACAGCCCACCTATATTCATCCGTCTCCAAGATTCTCAAATTTTATAAATGATTTCTTCCTCGAATTCTATAAATTGTTTCTTCATCAATAATTTTAGGAAAGATGAAAAAATAGATAGAGTCAATCTTCTAGTATATGATTTCTTCATCAGTGTTTAATCAAATTTTCATGCAAGAATCATCATCATCATCCCAATGGTCTAGGGTCCAAAAGATGTCCAACAAAAGCTTTCAATACCAATCTGGAGCTCTAGAATGGAATGGGAAGTGTGGGAAATAAGTAGATATGACAAGGAACTAGCAATATGTTTGCAGAGAAATGTGAGGCTGGAGGAAGGGGATGGGAAAGGCAAAATGGGAAGATGGAGACAAAGTTTTCAAATCAAAGTACATTTTGCTATGTGGGAAAGTTTCCAAATTTCAGGACAAAGCCGCCTACCCAACAATTGCTAGAAACTAGCATCACAAATATAGTACATTGATAGCAAGTATGAGACAAAAAAAAAGTAATGATAAAATAAAAATAAAAAACTTTTTGGAAAATTTTTCTGATCAATTTTGTACCTCAATCTATGATCCATTCTGAAACCTCACAGTCCACTATGGTCTGTTTAGTTGCGAAGAAAATTGTTGCCAAAGAAATATTAAAAAAATAAGTCAAATTTTCAAATTCAGATTTCAACTACAACAATTTCAACTTATTAATTCAGAATCTGATATTCGTTCCCCTTCCCCAATTTTCTCAACCACCAAGCAGAACACTCTAGAGCAAATCACAAACCCTAGGGTTTCATCAATGGAAAAATCAGCATACTGAAAAAATCTAGCAACATGAGCAAAGGTGGCAGAGTAGTTAATACGAAAAATCTGTGCATACCCCTTAACAAATAGCTGGCCTTGTATTTGTTGATTGAGCAATCTGCATTGAGCTTTATTCTGTACACCCACTTCTCTCCAATGATTTTTCTCCCTTCTGGTCTGTCAACTAATTCCCATGTTTTGTTCTTCTGGATCTTTGACATCTCCTCCTTCATTGCTTTCTTCCATTTTGGATCTTTAAAAGCTTCTTCATATCCTAAAGGTTCATATATTGCCCTGTTACATCTCTTATAGATATCTGAAAGTGACCTTGCACCTTTGATTGGAGGGACATATTCCAACACATTTTGCCACTGGTCTGTTGCTTGCTTTTCAAGAATAACTTCTCTGAGATGTTGTGAGGATTTACTTGTTCTTTGTAAATTCTTCTATTCCCATTGCTCTTCTGATTGAAGTATACATCTATAGTGATGGTCATTTTGCCTGTTTGTGGATGATGCACTTTGTAGGCTTTGGAAACTGAATTGTAGCCAACAAAAATGACTGGGATTGCCTTCTTGTCAAGCTTTCCATGCTTAACCTATGGAACATGAGCAAAACACACAACCAAACACTTTAATAAAACTTGGTAATGGTTTATACCCATACTAAGCTTAAAAGGAGTCTTGTCTTCCAAAGCTTTAGTTGAAGTTGGGATTTTGGAGAAAACTGCTGTGTTAGCTGCCTCACTCCAAATTGCTTAGTAACTCTTTCATGCAACATACATCTAGCCATTTCTATAATATATCTATTCCTCTCCATTTTGTTCTGGAGTGTAGGGAGAAATGAGCTCATCGATGTAGAGGTGTACTCCTTTCCATTATCATACCTCAAAGCTTGTAGATTAAAGCCGCTTTGATTTTCCACCAATTTCTTAAACTTACAGAAAACTCGAGCCACTTCTAACTTGAACTTTAAAAAAAAAAAAATCCAGCACATTCTTGTGAAATCATCAGTGGAAAGAATATAGTAGAGACTATCATGTAGTTATGGTGTTTTTTGTGGTCCTGATACATCTCTGTGGATCAGTTGCAGCTCTTGTGAGACCTTCCAAGTTGAATTGGGAACTGGCCACCTATTTTGTTTACCAAATTGGCATACATGATAATTTGGTATATGGTCAACAAAAAATGGTAAGTCTCTTACCATATCATTCTTCTTCATTTTCAATATTCGTTGAAGATGACAATGCCCGAGCCTCTAGTACCAAATTTCAGTGATGCTCACTTCAGTGGAATTAGCTATGTGCTTCTCCTCTGTCTAGTCAAATGAGAAGCTTTTTCCTCTCATTTTTACTCGTAGAATCTCCTGTCCACTAACGTAGTAATTGAGGCAAAATCGATTTTCAAAGGACACTTTGAATCCTTTTTCTATTAGTTGACCTACTCTTAGCAAATTTTGATTAATATCAGGTACATAAAGAACATTTGAAATCATCTTTGTACCTGAACTTGTTGCAATTGCGATGGTTCCTTTTCCTTTGGCAAAAATATAGTCACCGTTCACCTCGGGGCCATTGGTAATCTTAGTGGGCTTCAAGTCCTTGAAAGAGTTCTATCATAAGTCATGTGGTTTGTGCAACCACTATTGATTAGCGAAAACTCTGAAGAGCTAGAGGTTGAAAAACATATTGCCACAAAAATTTGGTCCTCCTTATCTTGATTGGCTACATGAACATCTACTTCTTGCTTTGAAATTTGTTTTTGCATATCATAGCTTCATGCCCTACTGATTGCACTTGCATATGGTCTCTTCCATTATTTGATGGTAATTAATCTTTTCTGCTAGAGTGGTGACAAAGGTGGATAGTTTCTTTTTGAATTTTTACCCTTACTCTGGACTTGGTTGTTTGTTGTGTTTTTGCCACTTGAAGCTTGATTTTTTCCATTATTTTTCTTCTTGTTCTTTTCAGGATCCAATTACTTAGCTAGTGGAGCTCCTTCAACTATACGATCTTGTCTCATAAGCCTTCATTGCTCTTGAGCCTGCAAGGCATTTAACAACTCTGCCAAAGTCATCTTAGACAGATCCTTTGTATTCTCCAAGGGGGATGCTTCATATCTTTCAAGCATAGTTGCAAGCATTTTTTTTTTTTACATTTCTAGAATTATCAAATTCAGGGCCAAGTAACATTACACTGTTGACAATGCCAAGCAATTTGTCTAGTATTCTTGATCGCCTTAGACTCTTTCATCTATTGCAACTAAACTCCCCTTATCAAATTTAGCACCTGCATACTCAGATCCTTCATCTCTAGTGTATTCTTACACTAGAGATGAGCCATGGTGACTTTTGATATGAGCCATGGTGGGATTGTCCGGCAGCGGTGGAACATCATAATCCTTTCTTCCACGGCTTCCCACAGATCTAAAGCCTCCAGGTAGGTCTTCATTCTAACCGCCCAAAGCTGGTAGTTTTCTCCGTTAAAAACAAGAGGAGCTACTGAGAAATACTGACTTCAATTTCCATTCCACGAGTCCCTTAAGATGGATGCTCTAATACCGGATGAAGGATCCAGGTATATAAACACTCGAGGGATGAAGGATTCCGATATGAACAAATAGAGAAAATTTACTTGAAATCTAAATCACACAAATGCAGCAACGAACATGATCATTTTTATTGATTGTATGTCTTCCATTTAAATAAAAAAAGAAAACAAACTGTAAAAAAAGAAAAGACTGACTCAGCACGTCTCCATGGAAGCGTCAGTCTTTAGCATGCCTCTATGGATGCGTCACAATCTTCAGCATGTCTCTGTGGTGCCATTTTCTCCAACACGTCTCCATGGTCCCATTATCTCCAGCATGTTCAACACCTCCTGAAGATTAGGACTTATTTTTACAATATATATATATATATATATATATATATATATATATATATATATATATATATATATTGGAAGCAATAAAAAAGAACATGGACTGGGTGGGCCTGAAGCAATTTTTAACCAATGTTTTCTAAAATACAAATGAATATCTATAACAATATCATTTATAAAATCAAAGAAAGCATGGCATTCCATTCAGATGCAAAGCTTCAAGTGACCTGGTAGTACTGTATGAGATCCAACCACATTTAATCTTGATAATCGGTTCAAGATTTGATCAAGACTTGACAAACTAGTTGGCCAAAATTGATCTTCAAAGTAACACATGTTTTTGTGTTTGTTGTTCTTTTGTAATCAATCAAAGAAAGAAAAGTATATTGACTCCCTCCACCCCCTTGCAGAGACACACACATACACAAACATGATACACGATCATATTTGAAATTCTTACTTCATCTATATAGCAATTTTCCCTGGACTTATTGGATTTCTATTCATGTAATTAATCAAGTTTCAGTGAGGAAGCTCCCAAACAATTTCATAACTAGCACGAGTAGCAAGAAACATGTGAATAGGAAGGAAATGCAACAAATCAGTGTGATGCACTTCCATTCATCAAGTTTGCTGAGATTAAGGCAATACAAATCATCAAGTGTAATTTTTGATCCTGACTTCCATCATGCCCCATATATACATACAATGCGTTTTTCCAACAACCATGGAGGAATTGATTCGACAAATGTGCTCTACAATCTAGAAGTTAAACAAAGATTCCAAACCAATATCGGAAAACATAACGTGACAGACAATCATTGCACTCAACTAATACAACCTCAGCTGAAAATGGAATTTTGCACATCCAATTGAACACCAGACTTAATGGATAGTCCACCACTGATGTGTTATGTTTGTTGCCATATAACGAGATATTTCATAAATGCTGCTTTCTATGTCAGCTACTTCTTCATGGGATTCCAAATTATCATCTCTATCATTTTTCTCATCCTTCTCTCTTTGATTAATTGAACGAACCTATTGTCAATATGCTTCCCATTATATCTTTTATCAGATCTCTTTTTGACCTGCAAAAGCATAAAACAAATAATATGGTATCAAAGGACTAGAGATACCACATGAATGAATAGGTTCCAATAATCCATGCATGAAGCTATATATATATTGATGATTAAAGAGTTGAGTACATCTGTGCCATATTTAACCCAAATCATAGAAGCTTGAGCTTTTAGGAGAGTTGGTCATTTGACACTTAAGAAAGCGTTTCGTTGCTCAGAAAATGTGGTAAACGAGAAGAGATTGTATATTGATTTTAAGTTTCATGGTCTTGGATCTGTAATTGTTTGTTGCATGGTTGAGTTGAAAGATGATTGTTGATTTTTTTGGGTTATGTTTGGTTTTGATTCTTTTCTATTTTGGTTGCTGAGAAAATTGGGGGAAAGGAAAAGGAAATTAAATATTGATACTTAACTAATAATCGTCTAGAACTTGCACTAATAAATTTTATGGAGAAAATGCATGCTGAGTAACTGGGATTTTCTGGGATTAACATTACCAAGAAACTATCTTTTGCAAATCTTGAACAAAGTTATGAGAAGATTTTGGTCCATTACAAACAGCTTCAATTCTGTTAACCCAATAACTTGAATCCCCCTGCATCCGGACCATCTCAAACCTTATCATACAAAAGGATTTGTGGATGCCCCAAAGATTGGTTGATCTTTCCCGCATATTTTTGGTGTTTCAAGAATATGGAAATTGCCTAAACTTCCGGGGAATATGCAAAGCTTCTAGATTTATTGAATTATTCATAATCTGATAAACAACTTTTTCTTTTGCATGGCATTGGGAAAATTGAGGAAAAGGAGAATCCAAAATTCTCCGTCACGTTCTGTGTTGTTTACAGCAAAAAAGCCAAAAAACAAAAGGAAACAAGAAACTCAACTCCACTAACCCCATTAGTTTTAGAGCAGACATTTTGAAATCATTGCAAATTCTAGATGACGGTAATTTAGAATCAATATTTCATTTTTTTTCCTTTCCAGCATTTTCTCAGCAACCAAACACAAAGAAAATTCCAAAGATCATCTTTTCCACATTCTTGAAAACATAGATTCAATAATTGAATTCTTCTCATTTTCCCACATTTTCTCAGCAACAAAACGTTTTCATAAGAAAACCTAGAAACAGGGAAGCATATTGACCAGTGGCGAGTTCATTTGTTCAAGAATCTTGAGACTACGCTGGATCATCATTTTCGGCAGGTACACACGAAGACCAGCGGGGAATCCATCAATTCTTGGACTTTCCATGGCTGGGACGATCACAGATCTCAACTAGCCTCTGGCGTGAGTTTAGTTCCGCTAATTCTGCCAGGAATTTATTTATTTATTTTTAACTACTGGTTTGAGATATAATTTTGAGTAGAAAATTGTAAAACAGTTTATTATATTTTTGTGTTTTTTTCTATATATATATTGAAGAATTTTATTAAAATTCAATGAGGTAAAGTATTAGTGATGTTTTTTTTCCCAACTAAACACTTTAATGTCTATTTATTAAATGGCATAGACAATAAAATTATTAAATTTACAAAATTTTAAGTAGCTCCTTTAATTCTCGAAACATAATGTTAAAATATTATTGCTCAAGTAGCAACTAAAATTTCATTTTTGATTGATTTTCTTTATTCATTTTGATTGAAAAATTAATGATAAAACTTAAATGAAGTTGAAATATAATGTACTATTAGTACAGTTTTGTAATTTTGGACAATTTTATCATAATATTTTGATTAAAAGTCAATTAAAAAAAAAAGTGCATATTCTCTTCACAGTCTTACATCAAAAGTATTCATATATATAATTCTTAGTGTTTGCACTTAAATTGAAATTTGGTCTGATTCAATAATGGGTTATGCCTAAAACCAAGTCCAGATATAAAGAGGATCAAATATATTTGTACAAGCTCATAGAAAAAGTCTAAGAGTATTTCTCGAATTTTTAAAAAATTTTAAAGTTAAATGAAACTTTATCGGGCTTACGTAGAGATAGGACGCTTTATTTGCGTGACGCGAATTTTCTTGAGGAACAAGACTCCTTAATGGAGACGTGGATGAAATTTCGAGGAATAAGAATTCTAACGGAGACGTGGATGAATTCTCGGCGGAATGCTTCTTTAACGGAAGACATGGGTATAACTTTATGCTCGGTAGAAATGAGTAAATGTAAACTCGCAACAAGCCAAGACGACTATAAAAGGATAAAGAACAAACCAACAAGCATGAAGAATCAATCAACAACCAATCGACTCAATGTCAATCTACTTTAGTAAATCCTAGCTTTCAATCATCTTCATCATGAAGACATTTATTTAATACTAGTTTAGCTAAGTTCATTAATTTCCTGGTAAAGACATCGTTATTTCATTCATTCATAGTGAAATCCTAATATTTCTAGCAATTCCATCATTTTATTTTCAAGTTCTATTCAAGTTTTTTTCAATTTTTCAGTATAGTATTGTTTTTACAATGAAATCCAATGTTTACTTCAACAATTACAACATTCTATTTCCAAGTTTCATTCAAGTTTATCAATTTTCCAACATCGTGTTATTTCATTCCTTCCTAGGGAAATCTTACATTTTTCTTTAGCATTTAATTCTTGCAATATTTCCATTTGTACAACATTTTCTACTTTGATTTTGAGGAACCAGGGAACCTACATAGTCTGATTAGAAGTTTTATCTTACGAGTCATTTCAGTTTGAAAACGCTTAAACTTCCTTGCACGCCCTAAATGCTTGTATTTTGTATGTTCGTGTGAAATTAAAAAATCACCACAACGTATTTTTGGCACGCCCGATGGGACACATCTCTGTGAAACATAGCCCGGTGGATTCATTCTTTGTTGAAGATGTCTCCAAAATTGAGAAGTAAAATCATTTTAGAGTCTCAGGACTCAGTATCTAATGATGTAGAAGCAACATAGGAAGGACTCATTCCAGCCATGGTGGAACAATTTGAGAGAAATACAACATATTTTATTTAAGAAGAATATGCATCAGACAGCCTATTCAGGTAGAAAAGCAGGCATAGGTAATGTAGATGATGATGGCACTCATGTCCCTACTGTTGCTGAGTTTCAGGCAATGGTCGACGATCTACAGAGACATAATGCATTGATTGGACAACATTTTGATGAAAGAATGATCGCTGCGGAAACTGAGTCTAAACAACTCAAATTTCTGGTTGAGAAAACTAAAGTCATGTCTAAGTATGCACGTCTCACGTGTCGTGGACAGATGAGATCGATGAATAAAGCAGAACAAAACCAAGGAGCTAAGGCCATTGCAAGAAAGCAAGAAGAATTTGTACCATAAGTGACTATATCCTCAAAGGCATTCTCAAATATTATCGACAAACAGAGTTTAAGTTGCTTCTCGAATTACAAGGCAACTATCTAATGAGCTCGGGGAGGCAGTACCCCAGTAATTTTCAAGAAGCAAGTGGATTTCACCACTCTCCTAGACAGGTTGAAATTCGGTATCTTCCTTCCCATAGGAGAGAAGATGGAACTTTGAAAAATTCAACGAAGAACGTTCTAAGCCTATTAGAACAATGGCTCCTCAAAGGGTGTTTTAACACCAACTAGCTTACACTTCCTAGATCTACACGAGCCACTTCCCTTTAGCCGGGAGGCACAAGGGGTACTATTCCACCACCCTTAGGGTATTAATAGAAGACATCAAATTCCCCAACCTGTTATGCACCCACCTCCACCACTAAACTTGGAGGGAATAAGGGAGGTGGTATAAGAACTATACGGGCCTGGCCTTAGATAAGTTGGCCGCCCAAAATTCTATAAGCCATATCGAGAGGTAATAGATAGAGAGAATCCTTACCCAAGGGGGTATAAAATTCTTGAATTCTCTTTATTCTTTGGAGAAGATGGAAAGTCTACCTTGGAGCATGTGGCTAGATTTACAATGCAGTGTGGGGAATTGGCCAACTATTAGAATTTCCTTTATCTCAAACTGGTTATTTCCTAACTCACTAATAGGAACTGCTTTTACTTGGTATGCAGCATTGCCAAGGAATTCTATTATGAGTTGGCGGGAAATTGAGAGACAGCTCCACACATAATTCTTCAGAGTTGAACCTAAGATTAGCATAGAAGAATTATCAAGGGTAACCCAAAGGGGTGGAGAATCAACAAAGTCATTCATTACTCGTTTCAAAAGATTGAGGAATAGATGCAAAATCCATCTCCCAGAAACAGAGTACGTGAAGATGGTCTAAAGGGGACTTGATATAAAGCCGAGGAAGAAGTTTCAAGGTATGGAGTTCATAGACTTTTATGAGCTTGCTACAAAGGTAACAAAGTATGAAGAATTACTTAATAAAGAAAATCAATGGAGAAAGACCTCCATGGTCCGCCTCTATCGCTAAGAAAGCACCTAAGTTGTAATGGGCTCAAAAATACCCTAAAGATTTTTTTTGTATATAATATTTTTTATTATATGTTTAGGGCAGAAATAAATAAAATGAAATTTTTCTGAATTTAAATGCTCAAAACTAAAAGATATGCAACCTAAAATTTTGGCGTAAAACCAATTAAATTTGATAAAATAATAAATTAGGACCCAAGGGTCCTAAATGAGAAGTATAAGTGCAAAAGTGTAAATGAAATGAAATAAACTTGAAATGAAAGTGAAATGAAGTGTTAAAATGGAAAAAAAATGAGAAAATTGGATTTAGTGTGAAAGCCAAACAAGGCCTTGTAAATAGAAGACATAAAGACCATATTTTGGCCTTTAAGAGACATTCCTCTCATTAAGGCATTTACGTTTTTGTGAAAAATGGAGAGAGCTAGGGTTTTTGAATGGGGAGATTTGTGAATTTCTCCATAAAAATCAAAGGCTAAAGTGATAAAAACAAGGAGGAACCTTGGTATTGAAGTTTGAAAGAGATTTGAGGTAAGACTCAAACCCTAAACCCTTTTATTTGTGTTTGAGTTGGGGAAAACCCCAAATGTGGATAAAAAAAAGTTTTGTTTTGGTTGTAAATGAGTTTTGGGGTTGTGTTGGGTTGAGTTTTGAAGAGTATTGTTGGTTAGTAATGGTTTGGAGGAGTGGTTGTAAAAAGAGAAATGTTTGATTTTCAAATGAAATGTGGCCAAAATTTTGTCAAAACCCCCTCAAGTATTGTGTATTGGCTATGATTGCTATTATCATCAAAATGAAGTGATTCTAATTGGTAAATAACCATAAGAGATATAACTACAAATTTATAGAAGGGACCAAGAGAAAATTGTACCACTAAGGCTCCCGAATATTGGCTTAAAGGGGGGGTTCGAGTAGCTCACGGGTATGCCCTGTTTTGGGTGTAGTTGTGGTGTTTTGGCAATAAAATGAGTTTCACTCATCCAATTTGAGTGATTCAAAATTTTGGGTAAACTAAACTTCTATGAGAATAATTTACTTGAAGGAAATGTATGAAAATTGTAACCCCAAAGTGCCCAAAAATTTGTCAAAGTGGAGCTATGTGCAGATTATGTTTTGCAAATTAGAGTAGTCTAGATGTAAAATGCAATAACTTAAGTTTTGGTGATCCAAATTGGGTGATTCCAATTGGAGAAGAAACCTTAGAACCATAGCTTCAAATGCTTGAAGGAACCATTACCAATTTATGAAGTTAAGATCCCATAAATCGAGAATAAAAGTAGGTGATCCAATGAGCTAACCAATTTGCCAATAAAATGTCAACTTGAGTTTGGACTGCTTTTGGTTATGTGTTTTTGGAATTTATGAAAATAAATTGTTGGGATGATTAAAGGTCTTGGGAAGAAATATATGGTCTTGGAAATATTAACTTTTTTTCTGGACAAATTTATTTGGGAATTTATTTGATTTTAGAAAGTGATTTGTTACAAGCTCTCAAAGTGGGACAGTTAGGGCTTGGGATGTTAAAGTTAAAATTAGACTAATTGGTTTATAATCTGATTTTGGGTGTTTGGGGGTCAAGCTGCACTCGTCTAAGATAATAAAATCAATGTTTGAAGTTAATTTTGGACAACATTAGGATTGGTTTTGGTGAAACATTTTAAAGGTATTGCTGTCTGAAAAAAAAAAACAGCATGTTTTGCCCTTTTTGTGTTATGTGGTTGAGGACCTTAGAGAAGGAATTTTAAATTGAAAATTTTAAGAGATGTCATTGGATATATAAAGGACTAAACTGAGAGTTTCCTCATGATTTTTGAAACCGTTGGAATAATTTTTGCACAGTCCAAAGAGTGGCAAACTCGGAATATAAAGGTCCTTGCATGTGGTGTTAGTGTCTCGTTTCGAGGTTTTGACTTAATCTTCCTCGGGGATGGTTTAATTGATCAAGAGTACTATTGGAAAAGGATTAAAAGACAGGCCAAAATTTTAGTATTTTGGTTATGTGATGGATTAAAGTTGGGAAACTAACAACCATACTGGGCTTATATCTTGCCCTTATTTGCTAATGAGATTAAGAATACGATATTAAGTTTTGAAAATCAACCCTAACCAAAATCACTAGTACGCATGAATAATATTGTTCTTTAATTGTATTGGAATAGGGGCTGACGAGGAGGAAAGCCCGAACTCAGATTCTAGATTCGATGATTGAATCATGCAAAGCTTTTTGGGTTTGTTCTATTAATCTTTTCTCTCATTATTTCAATCTCTGTCTCCGCAAAGAATTGCATATTGAAACTGCTTTAAATTGATTTAATGGAAATAAATTGTGACATGAATTTCAAGTTGATTTAAGTTAAGAAATGGAGAATTGATTGATTGCGAAATGAAGGACATGAAAATTGAATGAGTATTGAAATGATTTGTTTGTATAAAACTACATACTATATTATTATATTTTCCTTATAAAATGATTTTGAATGCCCTTACTGTATCGTTAACCGTTAAATTCGAAGGCCGATAGACAGCACAATAAGAGTCTTAACAAACGCATTTATTGTGGCATACCGAACTGCATTCGGGCCAGATAAAGATCGGGTAGTGTACACCAACTGAGTACATATTTTTATAAAACCATATTTGTCTCGGCCTCGTGCCTCAATGGGACCATGCCTGATTCGTTTATCCTCGTGCAATCAAAAGCATACAAAGCACCCGATAAGGGCTAAAATGAAAATGATAATGAGATTGAAAAAGTGTATGATTTATGATCTGAATGATTTATTGCACATGAAAATGCATAGTTTGAGATGACTAATGAATTGTAATTAATTAAATTGAAATATATATTTATGTATGTATTGTACTGCATTGGTCATTTAAGAAAGTACGAGCATTTGCTCTTATGAAATCGCATGATTTGATTGAAATCGAAATAAAAGAGAATCGCAGATAGAATCATCACTAAGCATGAAAATGCTTAGCTCGTAGTTTTTATCTATGCGCAGTACCGAGTGAACATGAACGAAGGACAAGATCGAGGAGCGTAGAGTCATCAAGAAAGCCAGTGAGTAAAAGCATATACTCCATATGCATCCATCCCCACTTTTGAACAACCGATGTTTTGTGATCAAAAGAGTTAAACTCAAACGATTTTGTATATTATTTTAATGGGCATGAAATGCCTCATTGTGAAATGCATTTTGGTAATAAATGTTAATGGGCCAACCGATCTTGAAATCGCCCCACATATTTAAAAGTGTTTATACGAATTAATGTTTAATCAACGTTATTTTGATTTTATATGTTTCGTACGAATTCGCTAGCAAACCCTGACTCGTCTGGATCCGCCTAACTGTCGGGCCGAAATGGGATGCTAAGCACAACTGGCAGAAGAAGTCACGTATTCACTAATACACAATAGAACATACTTTATGCGGTAACAACTGAGAGCCTTTGGCTTCGAAGGATACCCATCACATTTCCCCAGGATTATCAACTCTGTAGCAAAGAGGAACTCAGGGGAAAAGTATATTGTAAGTATCACAGCTCCTAGAATCATGGTACTAATTCTTGTTGGAGTTTCAAGAATATTATCCAAGACAGGGTCAACAAGGGAATATTGAAGTTCCCTGAGAAAAATGAGGCCATGGTGATCGATGAAGACTTTTTCACCAAAGGGCTTCAATCAACATAGTTGTTACTAATCTAAGGGCAGTGTTGAATATAAAGAAGGATGAGAGATTTTCTCCTAATGTCAGGATAAGAAAGGTATGTATTCCTAAACAATATTTGGTTCATAAGGATGAATTGGTAGTAAAAGGAAAAGTGTCTACAACCAGAGAAAAGGAAAAGAATGGAAGGTATCCATACCATTCAAATAGAAAAATCAAGAAAGAGAAACCTCAAAAGAAAATGCTTCAAATGAGATATACTTTCCATATGGAAAGGGTATGAACAATCCTTCAAGGAGGAAAATACCTCCAAGGTTTGTTGTCCCTCCTCCTGTTCCACTTGGAAAAAAATGGCATATAAAAGAGCATAAGAAATTTCCTCAAAAGCTCACTAGAACTCAAAAAAGAAGAATGCAGAGACCAAGAGCAATGAAGAAAAGGAAATTACCTGAAGAAATACCACGGGGAAAGCCAAAAGAGCAGAGAATCTGAGGGGAAAGCCAAAAGAGTAGAGAATTTGAGAGAAGAAGTAAGGCCAACTCAAAAGAAAACCAAATTTGGAATGAAGGCTATAGAAGATGTTGAGTCTACTAGAGAAATGGATGTAGAAGTGGATTTGAGAACTATTTTGATAGGTACATTTCCTATTTCTTTGAAATGTTCTACCATTTCTCTAACTTTACCAGATTTCTTCTAGTCAAAAGAAATGGACGAAATCCTAGTGGAAGTAGAGAAAGAACATTCTCCAGCAGAGGAAAAGCATAGTCAGAGGGTAGTCACCATTGATTCTTCTAAATGAAGTAGGGCCTAGAAGGTGATATTGGAAAAACCTTCGGTGGAAATGACAAGGCACATAGGACTCCCCATGAGAGAGCACATTTTATCAGTTTACCAACGTCTAAGGTATTAGGTGGATAATGGATCAACATTCAATGTGATGTCATTAAGGATGTCGAGAGTATTAGGAAGAGGCATTGGTGACCTAACTGTTATAAGGTCATATCAAAGCCTCACCTGGGAAATTTCTGTCTCCGAGCCGTACTCCCTATTAACATCACTATGAGTAGTAAGACTTCCTTATCAACTTTCTTTGTGATTAATTCTACTACTAATTACAATGCTTTGCTAGGAAGAGACTGGATTCATGCCAATTGGTGTGTGACATCATCCTTTCACCAATTTTTATTATTTTGGAAGGGTGATGAAGTAGAAGTAGTACAGGTAGACAAACAACCTTTCATCGTAATCTCTAGATTTCGTTAGCTAATTACTATGACCAAGAGCCTATCTAATAAACTAAAGGCAAAAGAAGCAATGAGGCTCCAAGGTAAATATACATGGAGTGGTGAGATATGTGTGGTGTTCAAGACTGCTTCCAAACTCTCTAAAGACAACTATTATTGTGCTTCAAGCCGATAGAGGGTCCGATCATCAAGAGATCGATGACTAAGTATTCTCGAGAGAATGCAACCGCTTATAGCCACTTTACATTCAAATGCAAATGTAAGTGCTATTGAAAAATTGCGTAAGAAATAGTTCAAAGACAATTGTGGAGCCAAGTGATTTATGAAGAATGATTAGATGAAAAGGAGGAAGAGATTCAGATAGAAGATTTGACAAGATCCTCCTAAAATGGAAGACAACAAGTCTCAAGTACATGATCTTATGGAAGAAGTCAACATCGGCACTGTGGAAGAGCCAAGGATTACATACATTAGTTCTCTCTTATCCACTAACTTAAAGGAACAAATCATATCACTATTACAGGAATTCAAAGATTTCTTTACTTGGAATTATGATAAAATGCCAGGATTGGTTAGGGGCCTTATGGAACATTACTTTCCCGTCAGGCCCAGATTCCATCATTTCCAACAACCACCTAGAAGGATGTCCAAGGAAGTAGAGATGAAGGTGAACGAGGAAATTGAGAAACTCTTGAAGGTCAAATTCATCAGGCCCACAAGGTATATTCAATGGTTAGCAAATATTATTCCTATGATGAAGAAAAATGGAAAACTTCGGGTATGTATGGATTTTAGAGATCTAAATTTTGCTACTCCTAAGGACATGTATGTGATGCTTATTATAGACATGTTAGTTGATTTTGCTTCTAATAACGAATTGCTATCCTTTATGGATGGTTTCTCTGGTTACAATCAAATTTTAATAATAGTAGAAGATATACCTAAGAATTCCTTTAGATGCCCTTGCCCTGCTGTGTGGACATTCAACATTCACATTCCTGGGTCTCAAAATGTAGTGCACTCACAAAGGGCAATGAACGCCATTGTCCATGACATGCTAGGACACCACATGGAAGTATACATTGATGATATCCTGGTTAAGTCTAAAAGAGCCAATGAGCATGTAGACCATCTAAGGAAAATTTTTAAGAGGATGAGACATCATCGGTTGAAGATTAACTTAATTTAAATGAATTTGAGTTTGCTTCATTTTCATGGATTCCTAGTTCACTCAAAGAGGGCAAAGCGGACCTGAACAAAGAAAAGCTATTTCTTCACCAATGCTCAACAAAACAGAAAGAAATCCAAAAGTTGTTAATGTAAATTGATAAGAAGATTTATCTCTAACTTGACAGGTAAAACCAAGGAATTCTCTAACTTGGTGAAGCTGAAAGATATGGAAAAGTTTAGGTGGGAGGAACGAAACATCAAGCAACCTTTGACAAAATCAAAGAGTACCTCTCTACACCTCCTGTTTTTATGCCTCATATACAAGGTCATCAACTTAAATCATTTTTATCACCTCAAGTGATCTAATAGGTTGTCTTTTAGCACAAAATAATTCTAAAGGCCATGCGCAAGCTGTTTATTATTTGAGTAGGGTATTAAATCTAGTAGAAACAAGATATACTCCAATTGAAAAATTATGTTTGGCCTTGTAATTTACATGTACTAAACTGAGGCATTACTTAATCAAGTCTCGAGTCTATGTGGTTTCGGGCCGTATCTTATGAAGTACATGCTTAACCAACCACTAATTATAAGGAGGATTGGTAAATGGTCTCTTGCTTTGTCAAAATTCACCTTGGTTTATTTCCTACAAAAATCAATCAAGAGACAAACATTGACAGATTTCCTAGCTGATCATCCTTCCTTAGAAATTAGGACTGCAAAGTGTGGAGGTGGGAATCTATGGAGCAGAAAAGGAACCTTGGATCCTCAAATTTAATGATTCAAGCACAAGGAATTCAGCTGGTGTAAGAATAGTGATTATTTCACCAAGGCGAGTAAAGACTACAATGTCTTTCAATCTAGCTTTTGAATGCACCAATAATCAGGCCGAGTATGAAGCTTTGGTGATTGACTTAGAGATCCTACTAGCGCTTGGGGCAAAAAATGTTTGTTTCACTGGAGATCCTCAATTGGTACTTCGGGCAATTACCAGTGAGTATATGCAACAACTCATTGCACCTTACTTTACTATCGCCATTCAGTTTAGATTTTACTGATATTGTGGAATTTGAACATGTGCCTAGAGAATCAAACTGGGAGGCTGGTGAGCTTGCTCAAATAGCCTCTAGTGTAAAAATGGATGAGGAATTGACCCATGAGCTTGTCATGATAGAGAATGAAAAGCACCCTTCACTTTTGAAAGGCATCGACTCAGATATTCCTCTACAATGACATGGATATTGGCTCGAGATTAGGAGAATAGAATTTGGAGAATATTTAGAGAATCCAAACAAGAGAGTGGTTTCAAGACAGAACTGAAGGCTCAAGCTCAAGCTCGTATTAATGATATCTTTCCCGCACAAGATCACAGCAAGTTTTATGATGCATGGTTAATTTCAGATGATAATAACTATTGCCTTACCATTTTAAAAGACTGCATCACCTACTCCAAAGGTTGTCAATAGTGCCAGAAATATGGAAGTATACAGTGGATTTCGGCTATTGAATTACATGCAATAGTAAAGCCATGGTCATTTAGAGGATGGGCCATGGACCTGATTAGAAGATTCACCAAGCACATCAAAAGGACACATTTTCATCCTAGTTGCTAGCAAACAATTTCACTAAGCCAAAGGAGTAAAGACTTCATAGAAGAAAGCACATAACAAAGGATATGATTCAGTTCATCAAGGAGCAGACATCCATAGGTTTGGGATTCCTGGGCCATCACTACTAATCAAGCAACAATGTTCATCAAAGATATAAATTACTTTGTCATGATTACGGGATACAACCTCATCAACCAAATCTCTATGTGTCAATGACCAATACGATGTAACTAGTCTCTTGACACAGCTACCAAGAACTAGATCAGTCCTCGGCAATGACATCAAAAACTTGATAAAGACCAATTACTATATGTGATCATGCAAATTTCTGATATTACTACCAAAAACTTTTCAATCTTCGTATTATGCCAAAAGCTTGTTTGACTACATTCAGAATACCGCTGCTGCTGAATACAAAATAATCTACAAATTAAAATTGATTTTGGTCTCCAACTCACTGTAGCAAGTGCACAGATCATACAAGTAATAAAGTGGATTTTTAAGTCCATATATCATTCTCTTAGGGATTGATTAAAACTAAGGATCAACTACCCTTACTAATACATCACTATTTGAAACTCTAAATGGAAGTCTGAATTATCAAATTAAGAATTAATGAAATAAACTTTACTAATCAAAACTCTAATTAAATTATAATTAAAGATTTCACCAAATTGAAATAACACTGGGAAATAGCTAGTATTCTAACTATCAAATTGCATATTTTCTCAAACAAAATATTGTTAAAGGTATAAATTCTAGATTTGTCCAAGAGTAAGGTAGTGTAGCCTTGGAATGCCTCCTGACACTACACATTTCACTGTTTAGCTTACCACATTCCTAAACTAGGTCAATGGGTCTAAATAGTTACTTTTAGGATTTGATCATCTTCAAGATTTGGCTATTTTTCCTAAACTAGTACTTCATAGCCATCTCTTGGGACTGGAAATTACTTGCCCTCAGACGTGTACCAAGCCCTCCAAATTAATCTGCATCTCAAATCCACTTCCACCAATTGTAATGCTCTTACCCTTGATTAGAATCTTAGCTAACACAAAAGATTAAGATCATTTTATCGATTATGATGAAACCTCTAAAAATTAAATTGATAACTCAGTTTGAAAGTGGTCCTTAACCAGAACACTTCTTCCATTCTGTCACCTTAAGGAACCTTGAACGAGGTTGTGAACATCACCTATGATGTATCAAAGTGATACTTAGAGTATATTAGTTCCCATATATCAATATTTTTTACCCCCAAGCAATTGCTCTATGCTCTCAGGTAGTCCCATCTCTGTGTCACTCAAAAGGATCCTAGAAATTAGAGTGTAGATACAACTCTTTCTAGGTAAAAAGCATTGATATATAGAACAACTCATTACAAGGCTAATGCCACCAGATGAACCCGCTTTTTATACCTAAACTTCACTCCAAAAATACCACGAAATCAAAAACAAGAAAACTAAACATACCTGAGATTAAGACTTCCATCTCCTCGTATCACAAGTAACAATGACTGGGCTGATTAGACAAATTCACCGTGAACCTGCATCACAATTGAATAAAATGAACTTAAAATTTCCAGATTTCACTCTAGTTCATACAGAAATGAAGCTTGATTATCATTAAAATAAGCTCTGAATTTCAGTTCAGAACTACCTTTACTTCTAAAAGAAAGGAAAATAAAGAATTAATAAGAAAAAAGAAAATATATACAGAGTTTTCCACTCTTCCAAAAAGCTGTGCTTCTTAAAGTCGCTTAAAAGCTCTTTATCGTAAGATAATTTTTTGTCGCCATCTCCTTTTATTTATATAGAGTCTATGTAAATGTTAAATAAATTTGAGGTCACTGTGGATTTCCTCAGCCCAATAAGTGTCTTTGTCACAAACACGTTTGTCCGTGTCGTGACATCGCAGCTCACTTGCTTGTCTGTGCTTGTTGTGGCTTTGTCGCGGCTTTGTCTAACATTTCTTCCATGTCTTCAATATATGCCTTTTCATTAAATTTCCATTTGTCGTGACATAATTATCGAATGTCATGACATAAATACGCTTTCTAGGGCCTCATCCTTGTTATGAGTTTGTTGCAAATATTTCCGCTTGTATTCCCCGAGTCATTGTCTCTTCGGCTTCTTATTGTTTGTCCTCACGCAACATACATGAAACTTCTATGTCTTCAATCTTTGTTGTGAGTTTGTCCAACAATATTGACTACCACCTTTTGAGGATTGTCGCGACACCTTTTTCTTATGTCATACATTGTTTCAGTATATGCCTCAATTCTCTTTTCTATAATTGTCAATGGTATTGTAGCCTGAATGAGTATTGCGATATCATCTCTTGCCCTCTCATCATATCATAAGATAGGTTGAGATTATCACGACAATCTTCCGCCTTCCTTGTTTTGTCGCGATAATAAAATTTTATGTTGGGACATAATTTCAAAGGTTCCCTTGTATTTTGTCGCGATATAATTATGGATGTCACGATATCAGCTTTTTACAATGATTTTGAAACCTTTTGTCGCAAATTCATTACCAATACGATAGAATTCCGGTGCTTCTTCTTATATTATGTTGTGACAGAGTTAGAAGGCCAATCTATCTATTAAGTCATCTACACTTTGCTTTATCTTTGCTATGCATTATAGCTTCCGCTTGTTGCATAAACTTTTACAAGTTGCCTTGGGGTTTTGTCACACATAATTGCATTTCATTTTAGCCATTTTTATTTTTACGGATTTTCTTGTTGCTTTTTCTTTCTTTTCTGCTTTTTTTTTCTCTAAATTCCTGCAAAACACAATTTTGGTGAAGACTCAGATTTATACTATTTTTTGGACATGTTTTAAAATATAAGGAAAATGCACTTAAAATTAGATGAGAATTAGACTCAATACTATGCCCAAAATATTTCAAAATAAAATTTCAAAATATTTTCTATGAAAAAAAGACAAAAATTTAATAAATATTATTATAGAAAACCATTAATTCAAATATATAAATAAATAAATAAATTTCGTGGGAGAGTGGGGAGTAATTGACACTGTCGAAGGGTAATTTTAAGGAGGTGCAACTAAGAAAACATGGTTCCTAACAGTAACTCTAAATTCTGAAATTCATTCCAACTGTATATAAATAAGACACCAGCACAGGAAAGCTGTTAAAACCTCAGCTTCAATCATTTTCCTTTGAAATCCTGAGATCTTTGATCAAAATATTATGACAAGATGATTAAAAATTACAAAATTGTAACTATTATTAGTTTTTTTAAATAAAAAATGAATAAATGTAATATTATTGAGTTATGAGAATTAAATGATAAGACCTTAAGGACATAAAATAATATTTTAATAAATTTTTTTAATTTTATTGTGTGATCAATTTAAAATGTGATACTTTAAACTTTAAAATATTTTCTTTTGAAAAAACAAACAATAAAGATTCTACTAAAAATGATAAAAATCATTAGTTCAAAAATATATATATATATATATATATATATATATATATATATATATATATATATATATATATATATATATAAATTCGGTGCGGGAGTGAGAGAGTGGCGAAGGACTAAATTAATGCGCTAGAGGGCTTGTTTGGTGCAAAAAAAGTGGTTGGTAACAAGAGTTTCTTGATTTTTAGCATCCTCCAATATCCCAAAATGCAATGGTTTCTCAGCTTCATGTTCACAAATACTCCTGTTATGTTTGTTTATCTCATGGTTCGATTGATTCAGCTACGATTTAAAATAATATCTAATGCTATAAATGGTGACAAGGTATGTCACACAACTCATATTTCTCTCTTTTTCAAACATTACTCTGCATGTTGTACTCAAGCATGGAGATCACAAATTTTTATATTTAGTGTACCTGGGAATGAGTTTGAGACAAGTTTCTTATAAATAAATCCCAAATGAGACAAATTTTATATATGAACATCACGCTTCTTTATTTACCATTTTTCCATTCTATTCATTCTTGATAGTAATCAAAATATCATGACAAGATGATAAAAATTTACAAAATTGTAACTATTATATTAGTTTTTTTTTTAAATAAAATGAGTAAATGTAATAAAACTGAGTTATGAGAATTAAATGATATTATTCTCTTTTTTTTTTTACTTTTATTCACTTGATATTACATCTTATAGTATTATTTTCTAAAAGGACTTGAGCTAGAACTCCTCCCAGAACTCATCATATTTTTTTACCATTTGAGTCATATATCTAAAGACATAAAACAATATTTTATTAAAATTTTTAATTTCATTGTGTGATCAATTTAAAATCCCTTAAAATATTTTCTTTGAAAAACATTAAAGATTCTAATCGAAAAATGATAAAAATCATTAATTCAAATAATATATAAATCATGAGAGCGAGACTAATTAATTCAAATAGTATCGCTATAAACTTGGGAACAAACTCTTCAAAAAACAAAAACTATAATCGCTATGGTCTTCGGAGCAAGTGAACAATTGATAATTATTCATTATTTCTTTTGGCTATGTGGGATGAATAGTACTAAGTTCACAAAAAGATAAAACACATCCAAGAAAGGTTCTAACATGCTTTTCTTTTAATTTAGTTCGTAGACTTTTATCAAGGTGACCCTGTGTTTCATTCTAGAGCTACTAGTCCTAGAAAGCAAAAACAATTTTTCTTATGGGCATTTATGTCTGAAAGGTGACATTTCAAGGTTATTTGCAAGAGTCCATTTTTATAAATAATTTTGGGATTTGTCCTTTTTAATCCAATTTCTCTTTGACCTACTCATAATATCATAAGCTAATTACTTATTTTTATGGACTTCATCATTATTTTTGAAACTAGGTAGTGGTGGGTATTTTTAAAAGAGAAGTCGTGATATCTCATAGGAATAAGATAAAATATTCTTTTGGATAATCATAAAAAGGTATGTTGATACAATTTATAGCAATAATAATTCATTAAGTGAAACTTAACCTAAGCTCTTATTGAGTTAATCTGAGAACATAAGCTCGAGTGGCTGGGACTCAACCGACGCTACGTGGATGGTCAGTCAAAATCTGCAAGAGTTTTGAAATTAAATAGCCACACCGCCCGTGGAAACTAAATCATCTCCTATCGTTTCAGTCATGAATAGTTGATTCTACTCATGATCAAGTGCGTGACTTGATAATAGAACCCCAGGGTAATAGGCTTAATTTCAAAGCTAGTTGAAATTGCTGGTTGCTTGATCATGGGTGGGATGCCAATAGGAGGAAGAGCGTAATCCCTCAAAGCTCTTTCAAAATCTTCCATGGGTGGGTCATGGAGGGGTACACTCTCTCCACTCTTCGAAACAACCTTTTTTGCCTCTTTTCTAAAACCCTCTAAGTTTTCCATTGAATTACCCTCAAATTCAATGGCTCTTTCTTCTCTTTTATGATTTTTCTTAGTTTCTTTTCCAATTCAAGGTCAAGAGGAACAAGGTTCTCGACAACAAACTTTTGCATAAAACCAATGGTACCTAGATCACGACAATCAAGAGGAGAAAAGTGAAAAAAAGAACATAAATAAAGAAAGCAAAATATCCGAAGAAAAGAAGAAAACTTAGTATCAATATTACCAAAAATTCCATGTGGCGTACCCGCTCCCATTTATAACAATTTAACTGTAACTTTGATAAAACAAAATATACATTCCTTAATTTAAATATGGCCTATAACTGTTCTTGAATAACACATTTATACAAATTGACATTCCATGCCTTTTCAAATATAATTACAAAATATTTATGTAGTTCACCCTGGTGTCCACAACATGTAAAATACATTTTCATACTTTCAAAAAGATATATATAAAAAAAAAATGTGATCTTCTTATGAAAACTTTTACATCTTTGAGTTCAATGTAAAATAATTACAAAATATCATGAATAAAATGATTTGCATGAGACGGAGCATTTACTTATATGCTGCTCTATTTGACGGTGACTCTACGCCCGATGATCTTCATCTTCGGTCCTGCCACTTTCTACTCGATACCTGCGCGAAGATAAAAACAACGTGCTAAGTATTTTCATGCTTAGTGGTTCTATATAATACTCTCTTCCATTTCAGTTTAAATCAAGTCATGCATTTTTCTAAAACAATGCCCTTTTAACCTTTTTGAATGATCAATGCAATACAATACATATATTCATTTCATTTACAGTTTATTGATCATTCCAAATATGCACTTCATGCACAACTATTCAAAAGACAATTCATACATTTCACAATTTTCTTTTCATTTTGCCCTTAAGCGAATTTAACCTATGCTTTCAGTGCACAGGATAACGAATCACCAAAGACGGTCCTACTGGCTACAGTCAGATAAAAAGGTTTTATAACACAAAGATTTGTCTCGGCTACTGGATCGTAATGACACATCATTACGCCTCGGCGCACATCGCTTAATTTGACCCTTATTGGTATACCAATCTATCCTTAACTCGAATTTTAACGGTTAACATTCTATTAAGGGCATTCAAATCATTCATAGCAAAATACAATAGTGTACATACGTTTATATCCAAATACTTAGTTTTCAATACTCATGCAATTTTTCATGTGCAATTCATTTCACAATCAGTTATATCAAATCAATTTAAAACAAATCAATATGCAATTTATCACAATTCATTTCAATAAATCAACTTATTTTATAATCCTTTAAACATTTTAGAAATAGAGAGAAAGAAGTGGAGAACAAACCAATTCATTTATGGCTCAAACTTACTAATACATGCATATTCATATAAACCTTAGATTTATTTTATTAGTCAAACAAACACAAAACAAACAAGGAAGAAGTGTGAAGAACAAACCCAAAAAGGTTATCGCTCTTTGATTCCTATTCTCAGAATCTCATTCTTGGGTTAAGCTTCCTCGTCACCAACCCCTAATCCATCACAAATATGTCACTATCAAAGAACAAGCCAAAAAAAAAAAAAAATTAGTTGTGCATTCTAGGATTTTTGGTTAGGGTTGATGTCTACCCAATACACCTTCACTTGAAAAATTTTATGGGGACACATGAGTCATATTTTGCTCATGCTTCTTCATGTACCACCGTTACCTATTGTTATTCTTGATTTCAGGGGTCTTAATTCAATAAATTGGTAATGGTTCCTTCTACTCATTTGAAGCTATGATTCTAAGGTTTCTTCTCCAATTGGAATCATCCAATTTGGGTCACCAAAACTCGAGTTATTACATTTTACATCCAGACTACTCTAATTTCCAAAGCAGAATCAGATTGTTCTTGCACATAGCTCCACTTTGACATATTTCTGGGTGCTTTGAGGTTACAAATTCCATACACTTCCTTCAAGTAAATTATTTCCCTAGAAGTCTAGTTTACTCCAGAATTTTGAATCACTCAATTTGGATGAGTGAAACTCAACTTACGGCCAAAACACCACAACCACACCCAAAACAGAGTATACCCGTTAGCTACCTGAAACTTACTTTTTAAGCTCATATTCGGGGAGCCCAGCTACAATTTGCTCCCCGGTCCGTTTCTATATTTGTAGCTCTATCTCTTATGGTTCTTACCACCATAATCACTCAATTTGATGATTATAACTTAACTTATAGCTAAAATGAAAAACAGTGGTTTTGAAAATTTTGATGCAACTCCTTTGAAATCCTATCATTTCCTTTACACAAAAATTATTCAAAACCAATCCAAACCAATCCAAATAATGAAAAATAACCTCAAACTGAACTAAAACCATCCAAGAACACTTTACACAAAGCTAGGGTTTTTCTCCAAACCCAAACACAAGAAAAGAGGGGGTTAGGGTTTTGTTTCTTACCTTTAAATCTCTTCCTTTCTCTTACTTGATCACTTAAACTCTTGATCTCATGGAGCAAATCACAATCCCTCTCTTCTTCTCTTTTCTTCTCTCTCACCGAACCCTAGCTCTCTCTCAAAAAATTAAATGCCCAAATGGGCATTCCATAGACCATTTTGGTCTTAATCCCCACCCACTTAAGGTCGTTTATTTATCATTAAAGGGGTCTTTTCATTTTTCTCATTTTAAAGCCTCATTTCATCAGAATTTTCACTTCATTTCATTTCGTTTTCCTTTTGACATTTACACTCCTCATTTATGACCCTTAGGTCATCATTTGACATTTTTACCAAATTTATTTGGCTCCTATAAAATTTTTGGGTTTTTATCATTTTTTTATTTTTTAGCCATTTAAACTCCGGAAAAATATAATTTAATTTATTTTACACCTTGAACATGTTATAAAACTGTTAGGGTATTTTCAGGGCATTACATTCCAACTCCCTGTCAACGACGCCAAAAACTTGATTGAGACATAAAATGTGAATGTAAAATGTGTGTGCTCAAAATGCGCAAGTGCACGCATTGTATCAAGTAATATAGTGTATAAAGAAAGATTATCAGTCCATAGAGAGTTGAGTCACTAAGTACTAAAATTACAATGTTTCCTCTTTATCCAAATGATCCAATGTGAAACTGAAATTAAATCCCAATTCAATTATCAAACCAAAATAAAACACTAAAATGTTTCAATTTACCAAGGAGAGATGAAGGAAATATGAATGTCCTAGGGTTTTGAGCTCAATTGGGCAATCCCTAAGAAATTTTGTTGATTTTCTCTCAATTTTCAATTGACTAGAATTCTAATGGTAAGTCTCACTAAGATAAATATGAGTCTCTCTCGACAATTCATAACTTATAACAAAGGTTTAGTTATTTTGCATCTCTACTCAACTCCAAAGTCAAAGGCATGCACACTCAAGAGACCACAATTAGCACATAAACCCCATGAGTATCTTTAGTCTATTGTGAATTATGTTATATCTTACCTTAGTCTAACCTTTTTCTTACTGCCCTCACAAGGCCACAAACAGATTGATATTGATCAAATATCAATATGTATTAGAGAATAAATAAATCAAGACAATTAGTAGAAGTTAACTAAATGGACAATGAAATAAACATCAATGCCAATTTGCAAAGTTCATGTCCATAATTTGTATCAAAACTTCTAGGCTACTAATTTAGAACATAGCCGAAAAGAGAAACACATAATAATCAAAGAAAACATGAGATGGTAGAAGAAACTCTAATATAATTATGGAACTTTAGTTTTGAATCCCTATTCTCCCTTTGTTCTTCAACCTTCAAGCACAAAGTCTCCCCACAACTTCTTTCAATCTCATGACTTTGAACCTGTGTGAACTCCTTTCAAATTAGGTTTTGAATCTATGCCCTGCCCAACTCAAAACTACCAAAATAAAGTTGGTTCACATTGCTACATGGGCCTCAAGATCGCAACTTTAGGTCCAGCTCACGTGCGAGCAGTGTCTTGACTTCATTATCTCGGCCACGCCGCGATATCATATCTCAATCGCCACGACATGGACGTTTGTTGTCTTCTAATTTCAAATCCTTATAACGTCGATACGCTGATGGCCATACAGACATGATCATTGTTGTTGAGATTTCTTTTATTTAGGGCCCCATTTTTCCCATTTAGCCCCACATGCCCCAAATAGGCCTCAATTACCTTGAACAACCCTAACATCAAAATGTTAGAAAATTGTATCAAAACACTTATTAAAATACAAAAATATACTAAAAGCGACTGGAGCAAACTCGGGGTTTGTAATGAGCATAATGATACTATATCACACTTCTAAACTCACTTCCTTCTTTGTTCCCAAGAAAAGGAAAGACACAACAAAACTAACCACAAAAACAAAACAGGATGAGATGAACAAGGTGCATAGTAGTAAGTACAAAGGAACACAATAAATGGGTCTACAAACACCAGGGTTAAAAAAATCGTGATATGTCAACGATATATCATGTATCGGTCGGCTTTGATATGAAACACAACATTGATTATTGTCTGACGAGAAAATCGGCCAAAATTTTGACTTATCAACAATATATCGATTTGGAGCGATATATCAACGATAATATCAATAATTTCAGGGTGTCAAAACAAAATTTCAAACATAAATTATGGAAGAAAAATGAGTTCAAACATAAGTTTTAGACAAAATTTCAAACAAAAATTACAATCAAAATTTCAAAAAGAAAAATAAGAAAAAAAAAGAAAAAAAAAAGAAGTTTTAGCTAGAAGACTGAAAGAGTTTGAGTTGCTCGCGCTAAAGATGTTGGGTAAATGTTGGTAGTGCCGTTGTTGGGTTATAGCCGCATGTTGCTAGGTTGAAGCATTGAACAACAGAAGAGAGGAAGAAATAAAGAAGGAAAATTAAATAAAAAAGAAAAAAATTTGCATGAAGAGATAAAGGAAAATACAATTTTGCAACTTGGAAGATATCAAACTTGTATAGGCTACCACAAGGCCACGTGCACCGGTTGTAGGCTTTAGGAAAGGTACGTGTATATTTAAAGATTTATGAAAAAAATATATATTTATTTGATTTTAGGTTACCAGATATTTTAATGAAATTTCAAATTTTTTTTTCAAATGATAATTAATATTATTATTCCCTATATTTTCAAAATAATTTTAACATGTAAATAAATGCACTTTTAAATTTTGAACTACCGAAATTTATGTGAAAGTATCCACTAATTTATCTTTGATATATCCAATATATCTATAAATCTAAGTATCGATATATCCGTTAAAACTGATATTTTCATTCTTCACAAGAATTCAATAGCCAAGATGGGATCCATAAGCATTTGTAATCTTTAAAGGATATGGCACAACTTAGCATGGTGAACAAAGAAAGTTATCCCAAAATCCTCAATAACCTTTCTTAAGAGAACTATGTGAAATTTTGCTCATTTTAGATCTTAAATATAGACCAAGGTTCCAACATCCCCAAATTCAAACTCAATTCACTCCTTAGAAAGAGAATTAATTGGAAAAGGATGGGAAAACACTTTTTTATTCAAAACATAAGCACTAGGAAGTAGGGAGCAATGGTAAGAGTTTCTAGAGAAGTGTCTCGACAACGGGAATCCATTGGTAACTCCCCACCAGTTGGTTAAGGCACGAGCACTAATTCTCTTCAACTTAATTCGAAGACTTTAAACTGCTCATTGAAGCACCTACTATGTGAACCTATCTTCTATTGTATGTAGCGGCCAATGAAGTTAATGGCTCCCGACCAGTTGGCTCAAGGCAATAGGCTTTGATAGGCCTCTCCTCGTGTCCGTGGATTCCTGATTAGAATACCTCACTTTTAACTCTTTTATCTCATTTTTTCTCATTTTTTTGCTTTTCTTTTCCTTTTTCTTTATTTTTCTTTGTTTTTGGTTAGCCACATTGGAAATCCTCTTGGAAGGTGTGTCTTATTACTTCAACAAGCAACAAGCTTCATGATAATTTCAATTTCAATAATGGAGGCACAAAACAAAGTGTATAAGAGAGATCTAGTGTATTGTGCGTAAGTTCCCATGAGAAATAACTTCTTGAAAAATGAGGGGGAAAACCAATTAAGTCATCCACAAATAATCAAGCACATTGTCCTAAATCAAACAAACACTCATGTATCCCCCAATTGGCTTTTAAACTTTGAAAATTCAAGATTCATGTGTCCTGTGCATAGCAAGTGTCACGCCCCGATTCCCGACCCGACCCGATTGGCGGATCCGAAATGGTTTCCGGGACGCGAGACCATATACTGGGACTCTTTACCTGATTTTTTTTTTTCAAAGCCGAACTTATACCTATGGGTTATGGGCCCACATCTTATAACATAATCAAAACATCATATACATATATACTGAGTCCCATTTACATATTCAAAAACTGTACTTTTACATTTACAACCGTAGCAATTTAACCTACCGTGGATGAACCCCTTACTAGTGTGTCGCCCACCGTATGGATGTTCTACTGATCGCCTTTTCCTCACCTACACGATTAAAACCCGCATGTTTCTTTACGCCTAGTGGGAAACATATCTTATAACTTATACGTGATACACACATGCATTTATAATCGAATCATACTAACATATAACAGAACAGATACTCAAAATTTCATGAATTCATATAACACAATTACATGACTAATTATCCTCAGACAACTTACGCTTTTCAGATATCTCGCATACTCAAAATCGAACTTATACTTATAACAAACTTATACTTGTACAGATCTTAAACTGATGACAGACTTATTCTTATTCCAATCTCCCGTAGGACATATACTTATGTTGTATCAGACGTATACTTATTCAAGTCTCCCAAATGACATATATATCTAACTTATACCTGATGATTGTCTGTGACTTATAATTATTCAGATCTCCCAAAGAACATATACTTGAACTTCTGTCAGACTGATACTTATCTCTCGTAGGATACATATTTATATTTATCTCCCATAGGACACATATTTATACTTATTCAGATTCCTTATATCCGGTACTGAACTTATACATATACTCTTGAACTTCCGTCGACTAATACTTATCCGCATCTCTCGTAGGAGTTATGTGAGCTAGACTCCATCGCAAGTACCTGTAGGTACCGCAGAACTTATACTTTGTACTACCGAGCATATCCTTGTCTTAATACTGATATTATACTTGCATTATGGAGCTTCTATTCTTGCTCCTTTCAAATCTAAACGTATTATAGAACTTATACTTGTCTTACGAAACTCATACTGGTCTTACGGAACTTATATTGGTATTTCGGAGCACATACTTGTATTTCGGATTTTATACGTGTATTACAGAACTTATACATGTATTTCAGATCTTATACATGTCTTACAGAGCATATACTGGTCTTACGGATCTTATACTTGCATTACGGAACATGTACTTGTCTTACGGATCTTATATGAGCATATTCTGCAATAAAAGTAATTTTAGGTACTAATGTGATTCATTTATATGAAGGTACCCGTAGGTAATACTGGACTTATATCTCCCGAAGGGCACATATTTGTACTTATCTCAGATTCAAATACTTATACCGGAATACTTATACATGCATTTGTCCCTTACCATTACATGTACTTATCAAATCTTTATGTGAATTATAGAGTTTCTACGTGTACGGAGGTACTGTGAGGTACTATAAGTCGGAACGCATCGAGTCATAATACATATAGGGTCGATCAGACTATGTGATATATATCGATACGACATTAGTCCATAGTAGGTACGTATCAAATGTATACATACCAGTTTATACAGATTCGTAACATATCCCAAAACAAATTATTTGCTGTCTACATCGTAGCTGACCTTTGCACTTATACAATTTCTTATGCCTATAACAGGCTTATGCTTATTCGGATTTCCCGTAGGAGTTTCAGAGCTTATTAGTATACAATAGTATCCGTAGGTACTACACAGATTCATTATACTGAAGTACCCGTAGGTACGACTGGACTTATACTTATATTACAGAACTTGTACTTATATTACCGATACGGAAGTACCCGTAGGTACTACAGAGATTTTACTTGTACAAAAGTACCCGCAGGTACTAAGGTATAAATACAAAGGCACACTGTAGAGGTACTACGGAACATATATAGAGGTACCCGTAGGTACATTCAGATCTTTACTTATATTCATTCCTTTTATTCTATTCATTATTCGTGAGTCTTATCACATAATTGTTAGATTGCTTAGGACCCGCAATACGAAATGAGGCAGGACACGCACAATAAGTAGCCGAAGGTACAAGATAAGATCGAGGTGCCGTAGCACAAAGTAGGAGTGCCAAAGCACTGAAAGAGAGTGCCGGGCTGAATCCACCGTGAGAGTACAAAAGTACTAATGTGCCAAAGATCAGAGTGCCGTCAAGACTAATCGTGAGTACCAAAGTACTAATGTGCCGGGCACGATCAAAGAGTGTCGCCGCACTAATCGGGAGTACCAAGTACTAATGTGCCGGCATCGTCGAGAGTGCCGTCGTGACTAATCGAGTAATCGGTACTTATACGTACTCGCCTAATGCAATATAGAGCTATGTCATCTTACCAACCCGGTCTTAGGCAATTTTACAATTATTTTGGTTCAAGAATCCTGTCATCTTATAATAGGGGCCTCTTTAGCCACATTATGTGTTTATGACATATTGCCATTTCATGTCTATGTTCATGTTCATATGTCACTGCTTTCATGTTTCATATCAAATTCATGAACATATTTATACATATTGCATTTCCTATACTTTCCTTGGTTTTTACTGCCTCTTACATATGGCATTTCATATACTTATACTTATATAGGAATACTTATGTATTCACACATCATTCATGTATTCTTGTTCCTCTATGAATCTATTTTTTGTAGGAATTAGAATCAATCCAATCGGATCATCCAAAATAAAGTTATGGCATTTTCATGCCAACTATTCAATTTACCTATTACACTAGGGACAGTTTGTATTACTCATTTTTCCGGGGTTTTAATCTCATATTTGACACTAGGTCTTTGTACTCATTTAAATCTAAGGTGCTAAGGGTTCTACTTCAACTGGAATCACCCAATTCGGAGCACCGAAACTCAAGATACGTCCGAAACAACTCGGACTACTCTATGATCAACCGATGCAGATTTGGCTTGCAATACTCCCACTTTGGAGTGAATTCGGGGCCACTTAGAGTCAGAATTATAAGGTAGCTATTTCTATATGTTTGGTTTTTCTTGAAGTATATTTTAATTATCCACTTGAATTACTCAAATCGGATAAGAAATGACTGGGTTATACACCACGAAATCGGGTCAAAATAGGAACAGAGTATCACATGTACTGCACACCCCTAACATGTACCGGAGAGCACGTCAGTCTAAAATGACTGTAACTTTAACATGTACCTGCATGTTCAAGGTGTACCGATACATGTCAAATTCGAAATGCCTGCATCGTGTGTTTTCCCATTTTCTCATGCATTTGCATCCATAGATCACTCCTATACTCCTAAGCACACATCAAAACCATTCCATATCTCTCAGAATCTCTTTTTCTACTCAATTTCTTCTCAATACTTATCTTGGTTTCAAAAATCCATCATGAATTACTCTCAACTCACTATAACATGGATCCTAACCCATACATAACCCTAACGTGTAGATTAGTTAGGGTTTATTCTAAACCCTAACTCAATTACTTGCCATTGAACTATGAATCTATCCTCAAAGAGAGGTTTTCATGTGTTTCTTGTACTATTTAAGGTTTTATCCACCTTTCTTTCCATAATTATTAGGTTAGGATGAAACCCTAGCAAAAACCCTAGGTTTGGGCAAGATAATAATCATACAAAACCAAAGATCCATACCAAATCTCATAGAATCCATAATCAAGGTTAGTTTCCATACTTTTTTAACCTTCCTTTCCTCTTCTCTTCTCTTCTTCTTCTCTTCCTCTTCCTCTTCTTCTCTCCTTCTCCCATCCGCTGAGCCTCTCCAAAATGGAGACCAATTTTGGTCTTTAACCAAAAACTTTAGGCCTTTTTGGCCTCAAAACCCATTTTTGGGTTAAGTTTCTTTTATTGCCTTTTTGTCCTCCATCTTTCTAGGAATTACACCACAATTCCTATTATTTCTACTTTAGCCCATAGTCTTTTCAAATTATGACTTTTAAGCCCCTTTTTGGACAAATTACAATTTTGTCCTTAAGTCTTGTAAATTTCCGGGTCTCTCGTTTCCATGCTCTCGCATTTAACCTCACTCTAAACATTTAAATTATAAAGCTACAAAATACCCTAAACATGTCGAAACTCCGCTAGGGTATATTTTTGAGGTGTTACGAACAAAGTATCGCACTAAGTTTAACTCACAAGACTAAAACATGCAAAAACCTAAAAGAAAGATCACAAGCATGGATACAAAAACAAACTAAGACACTAGCTAACAAACACAGCTGACACATTCATGCAAACAAACTAATCAAACTAACCACAAAAACAACACAAATAATCAAACATACATAACACTATGAGACTCAAAGAGTAACTCTCAACTAGAATGTACAAGTGAATTTCAGCACCCTAAACTCAAGCATGAAATTGTCCTCAATGTAACATAAAAGAGTGAAGGAAATAGAAGACTTCCCTGATGATCAGGCCTAACATCTCCATGATCTCTATATGGCTCTGAAAATGAAGTTGATGGTGGTGGTGGAGACCATAAAACTTGTTTATCCTTTTAATGTATAGACTAAACCACTCAATTTTAGCACCTCTACTGGAGCCTTACAATTCCCCTGCAGTGGAACCAAAAATTAAGCTAGTTGTTTGAAAATTAGAAAATGGTCTTGTATTCTGGAATTTATAAAATGAGTTTAGTCTAAGACACTGCAAGTGCACAAGTCATACAAGTAGTAAAAATTGGATGCAAGTCCAGATATCATTCCCTCAGAGATTGACAAGAATTTTGAAATCAACTTCCCTAACTACTCAAGATCCACACTATTTGCACCTCCTTATAATGGTTTGAAAACTGGAATTTGTAAGACAAGATAATCCTAGTTTATATTCTCTAATTAAAATAAAATTTGAATTAAAACAAATAAAATAAACTGGACTGAATCAGTTCTTTGCTAGAAATGAACATTGATATGGAATCATTGTGAAATGTAATCCAATTTCGCGATTATGATCCATTGATTTTCTCAATCCTGATTTTGGATCTAGATTTGTTAAAGATGCCTAATAATGTAGCTTGGATTTCTCCATAATTCACTAATTAGAGGTCCCTGCTTCTTTCAAAGACATGGATCTAATCAATTACTTGTATTTAGAACACTCTTTATAAGATCTGGGCATTTTTCTTTTTCAATACTTCATACCCATTTCTTAAGATTTCTTGCACCCCAAGCCTGTGTCATTACAAAACCTCTACAAATTGGTTAATGACTCCTCCTCTAGATCTAATGGATTTTTCTCTCTTTCTTGATTAGATTCGCCTAACACAATGTTATCTTCTCATCAGCTCCATGGTTAGTCCCCCCACTGATCCTGTCCATGCGGACATAGAATGTCTGTCCACTCCACAAGATTTCGCTCCACATATACTCATTTCCATTATCTGACTCATCTTGTCCTCCATTATCCCCAGAGAAATGATCAGTCCAGTACTGCTAACCTGTTGAACCAGATTTATTAAAAGCAAGTCTCAATCCTGGTTCGTTTTATCGGCACCTCATCCAGTTCGTTATTTGAATATCATCACGCGCGTCGATTTGTTATTTCGTCATTATATCTGATCCGTCGCTATTGAGTTGGTTATCGAGTCCCGAACCATTTAATCATCTATCCGCAATCTCGATCATTAATCCCGCCTTGTTAGATCATCGCGATTCGCTCTAATCATTCATCAGTGTCGCGCTACGCCATCTCATCTATACCCATTAATCAGTTGTAACTCTCTCAATATCCATCCGAAAGATCATCCTCTTACTATATTCACTGATATTCATTATTTCCATATCCGGTCCGCTGAGATTCTTCCAGTCTACTAATTCTGTCTTCATGTCTAAGAGGTTCTGATCAAGGTCTTATATAAATCATATTCTATCCTGATAATCCACTGATATTAACTCACTGAAATTTAAGAAGAGAAACACTCATGCTGTCTCCTTCCATTAAAAACCATCCCATCCTTCATTTAGTTTGTCACGACTTAAGTTGTTGCCTATCCCCTAGATTCTTGCTATGGATTTAAGTTTTCGCCACGACATAAGTTTTTCCAGAGTTCCTTCTTTCTTCCGAATCTTCACGCGATACGAATTGTCAGGTCGCGACCAAGTTTAATACAAGAGTTGCGGATTCTTGTTGCGACAACTTTTCTCGTCTCTAAGTATTTGTAACTTAACTCCAATCCACGTCGCGACCGGGCCGGCCTTCCTTTGTCGAGTTCGTGTCGCGACCTAGTTTTCATGTCGCGACACAATTTCTCGTCACACCACTCGATTCCCGGGTCACGCACTTCCTTTTTATGTCAGCGACATCATTTGTTTGTCTTCTACCTTTATTCAGGTTATGACTCAAAACTGCCTTCGATCCGCTTTTAGTTCCTCGCCAAGGATATGCGAGATTTTAGGTCGCGACCAGATTATATCTTTTCTTGCTGCACTTTCTGTCGCAACCTAAAAGGCAGGTTGCGACTTGACTATACATTTTTAACTCCCACCTCGTTTAACCCCATTTCAATTACAAATTTGTTTTAATTAATTCAGCTTATTTTTATCGCGACCAAAGTATGTCGCGACTGAATGGTTGCCCTTCTCACCTTTGCTTTGTTGTAGTTGCTCAAACTTAGTTGCAATATGCTTTTAACTATTCAGCCTATTTTCATGTCGCGACATGAAATCAATGTCGCGACCTCAACTGGTGTCTTCAACTTGTATTTTGTCACAACAGCAAATTCCCTTGTGGAGACCTTCCGTACCATTGGGCAATCATTCCTCGTGACATTAGTTATCCGTTGTGACTAGAGCTGTTTTCTTCTGTTGCGACATACGAGAACGCATGTCGTGACAAGATCTTCTTGAAACCCCTTTTCCGTCTTCAAAGAAGTTTTCTTGTCGCAAATGTGCCTTCTCTTGGCCCATATTTCTTTCTTTTCATGACTTGAAGCCTTTGTCATGACCTCGAATAATATCTCTATCTTATCATCATGTCGCAACTTGAAAATCCTTTGTCGAGACTTAGTTAGTTTATGAAGCAGTCATTCCTTGTCGCGACATCGTTTTTATGTCACGACAAGAGTTGTCTTCTTTCAACGTCGCGACATCTAGAACGCATGTCGCTGGTAAGATCCTTCTTTTTCAAGATTTTTCTCTCGCCTCTCGCATCCCGTCTCTTTGTCGCAACAAATCTTCTTGGCCCCAAAGATCACTTGTCGTGGACCTTGATTCTATCGTGACCCGAGGTCTTTGGTTTAACAAATTCCAAGGTAAAGAACATGCTACTGTAGTCGTGACTTAGAACCGCGATATGAGGAATCCCTTGTCACAACCTCACAAGTATGTCGCGACCTAGCTACCTTGACCATATATATATTTTTCTTGCTGGAATTGCTAAGTCTGCTGTAAAAACCTACAAAATATAAAATTGGTAAGGTTTCCATATTTCTGCATAAAAATTCAGCAATTATTGTAACACAAGTTAGAAAAATGGATTTAAAAATCAATGAGTTTTTTATTCATCAAATTCCCCAAAACTTAAAATTTTTATTGTCCCCAAGCAAAGAAAAGAAAGATTTGTTTGTCCTCAAACAATTAAACTTCATTTTTAAGGACATTTTTCTGTTCTATACCACAATCTTTTCTTATTCCACCAAGTGACTTGAAATAAGTAAGTTGCAGTATTATTTCACCTTCGCCAACTAAGAAAAGGAATAGTTTCAACCTCTATTACAAATAAATCGATGAATTCCATCAGAACAGTCACCAATTGATCCTATTCTGATGGTGTGTGTCAGGTCTTTTTTCTCCTTTTCTCCTTGTTAGATTAGTTAATTTTCTGGGATTCTCCTTAGAAAATTAGTCAAAGTCCCATATGCTTGTTTTTCATATTTATCTCCACTAATGTAGGAAAATTCAACCTTCAAGATCAATGAGGTTTTTTAGGCTTGTATTGTTAGGCTCAGTAATTGGGGTAGATAATTGAATATCTGTCGTGAAATTACCCGCATTCCACTCTCTCCATCCGCATAATTACCCTTCTTTCATCCTTTTCCTTCCTAATGATGTAAATTTTACCACCCCCAAACTTGGTTTTGCATCTTCTTGCATACTGCGGGTCTCTTTGATTGCCACTTTCGCATTCTATCGCCTAGTTCCTTTAACTGGAACTCTTTTGTCTCTCTTTTCGATAAAGGTTTCTTGGGATAGTGCAATGCTGTGTCTTTTAGGCTTTCTATCACTCTTAGAGAACTTTGGGTTGGCAACCCCATACCACTTAAGTATTAGGGGTACTAGGTGTTGAAACACCCTTAAGAACTTAATCACTCAAGAGAGACAGCCACAAGACAAAACTTACCCCTTTACTTCTTTTCTTCATCTCTAGTCTTCCAACTACTTTTCCTCATCCTTCCTTTGCACCCAAAAGAAATAGAGCTCCCCAAACTTGTCCCTTCAGATCTTATAGTGTTCTTGTCTTGAAAACTGCAATTTAGGCTCTTGGTCGTAGGATTGTAATTTTTAAAAAGAGTGGACTGCTTCTAATTGCTATGTATTGTTAAGAAATTAGGCATTTCGCTCAAAGTATGGGACTAGAGTATATGCATCTGCATATAATGAGGGTAGGCTTGAAAAGGTTCAAACTTCCAGAGATGGCCTCTATCATTTCTTGTTAGTTGTTTTTGCCTAGGATTTCACCTCAACTAATAATCTAACAAGTTCTAGGACCAGGTTATTGATTGTGAATCACCAGAAGATGTCCTACTCTTTCTCAAATTGTTAAGGACTTACTTGACCATGTGTATTGTTTTCCAAGATTTGTACTAACTTAACTGTTTACACACAAATTCAAGCATCTTATTTGTTCTTTCAATTGTGTACTTCTTCCCAATTCTACAATTTCAACTTAATTCAAACTAAACTGCAATTTTTTATTTCAGTTCAATGAATCCTACTCTCATTTCTGTAACAATATTCTTTAGATTTAATCAGTGGTTGTTGTGCCATTCACCCTTAAAAGCTTTAATACAATGATCATTCCTTTCAGACAAACAAAGAATGACACAAGCAACCTAGTTCACTATATCAGATCAATGCACCCAAACACAATTCACATTTCATCAAACTCATTCAACCACCCGAATCCCAGTTAAGCAATTCAACAACATCTATGTTCTAATTTCAACATTATTGAGGGCAACAAAACCAAATTATCATATCAGGAGAACCAATCACAAGACACTTTGTCACACCCCACTTTACCCGACCGATCACGATCCGAACCGAAGTTCGGTGCGAGACCAGGGCGCCTCTTTACTCGAACCGACCCGTTTGGGCGGATCGGAACCGAGTCCGGGATGCCATTAAAATCACTTAATCACTCAAAATCATATCTTATGGTTGCTTAAATTTGGCAAGCCCATAAACATTTAACAAAAATACATTTAATTTAACAAAATACATTTACAATGAAGGGGTATCCTGTGTCTTTTCAAATGATTTACAAAAATAGATGTTCGTAGTTCAAATTGTTTTTTCAAAATATCAATATCCATAAGAAAAACATGGAATGAATGTACATGTTGAGCATTACTCAAATTTCCTTCTTTATGACTGGCCCTCGATCTTCGGGTCCGCTCGATCACTATCTATCACTGCACTGCCGCATTGGTAAACAATACGCTAAGCATTTTCATGCTTAGTGGTTCTATACAAATCCATTCTCGCTCGCTTAAATCACATTATACCTCAATACCCAAAACTCGCAAATCATTATGGATGATCAATATAAATATCGACATATACTCTGTTTTATATCCGATTAGTCATGGTTCATTGATCATAAAAAAATACACTTTCATTCAATATTTCGCAATCTCAAATCAATTCAATTATGCTCAAATTCCAGCCTACCAGAATCAATTCACTAAATCCACCCACAGTGTGATCAATCTGCTTATGCAAATCAATTCACACAATCAATCTGCTTATGCTCCTTAACTAATTCGAACGGCGTCTTCGAGTATATTGTGATATCAGTCACTGCACGGTCCCTTACCGGGTCGCAGCCGTATCACATGGTTTTATACAAGACGGCCTACTGGTCTGACCGGTTATAAACAATCAACAGCAACACTACCGATATTTGCCCCGCTGGCCATTGACGTGAGTTACACACATCAATAGTTCAAGAAGATCGCTTATTCGACCATTGGTATACTAATCTATCCTTAATGCGAAATAAACGGTTAACATTCTATTAAGGGCGTTCAAATCCTTTATAGCAAAATATAGTACAATATGTACGCTAGTATAAACAGCTTATTTTCAATAATCATGCAATTTTTATATGCAAACATTTCACAATCACTTTTCTCAAATCAATTAAATCAATTCAATATGCTTTTAGAAATAAAACATGGAAAACTTAAACGAATAGGAGTTGGCAGAACAAACCCTAAAATCTTTGCACTTTGATTCCAATCCCGAATCTCAATCTCGCTTTGGCTTTTCTCCTCGCGCCCCTATTCCAAAACCATTAAAGAACAATATTATTTGCGGCAGCATTTAGTAGTTTTCGTTAGATTGATTTCTTCGTAGATTAATATGATTTTCCAAATTCAATGTGTTATATATAGATGGATTCTAAGGGCTTCCATAGAGTCCAAGAATAATTCAATCAAAGTTCGGACGGGCTGAGTTATGACCTCCGGGTCGAGGTCATACGCGCCAATCCCGAACCGACGAGCCGACCTCGACCTGGACGAGCTCGACCGTCACCTCGGGGTCAAACATCTTCTATCCTCCTCAGGTATATGAATGAATTCTTGACCTAATGGGCTTTCCATAGAGTTCAAGAACACCGAAACGGAGTTCGACGGCGAAGTTATGACCTTCGTGAGTCGGGAGGTCATACGAGTCAAACTCGAATCGACGAGCTGACCTGACCTGGACGTGCTCGATCTATCACCTTGGTCAAACATCTTCTATCCTCCTCAGGAATATTAATGTATTCTTAACTCAATGGGCTTTCCATAGAGTCCAAGAATACCCGAATCGGAGTTCGGACGAATTAGATATGACCTTCCGAAGTTGGAGGTCGTGCGTAGTCAACCCAGACGAGCTGACTTGAACTGACGAGCTGGCCTGACCTGGACGAGCTCGATATAAAACCTTGGTCTGACATATAATATACTCCTCAGGAATATGAATGTATTCTTGACTCAATGGGCTTTCCATGGAGTCCAAGAACACCCAAATCGGAGTTCAAACGAAGGAGATATGACCTTCCGAAGTTGGAGGTCATGCGTAGTCAACCCAGACGAGCCGACTCGAACCGACGAGCTGAACTGAAGTGATGAGCTCAGTCTAACACCTCGGTTTGGATCTAATATCCTGCTCAGGCATACACGTATTCTGACTCAATGGGCTTTCCATAGAGCCCAAGAACACCCAAATCGGAGTTCAAACGGCGGAGATACGACCTTCCAAGTTGAGATCATGCGAGGTCAACCCCGACGAGTCGAATTCGAATCGACGAGTTGAGATGACCTCGGTAAACTTGGTCTATCACCTCGGTATGACATCTACTAGCCTACTCAGGCATATGAATGTATTCTTGACTCAATGGGCTTTCCATAGAGTCCAAGAACACTCAAATCGGAGTTCAATCGAAGGAGATATGACCTTCCGAAGTTGGAGGTCATGCGTAGTCAACCTTGACGAGCTGACGTCTCGACCGACGAGTCGACTGCCCCGACGAGCCGAGCTCTGGCCAGACGAGCTGAGCCCCACAGACGAGGTCCGCTCGACCACTTTTGCATGAGTTCTGCTGACCTCTCGGCTACGAGGTCCGCTGACCTTCGTCATGAGGTCCTCACGACCGCTTGACGAATTCTACATGATCGACCTCACCCACTTGACTATTCAGAGCAAAGACCATAACTCGTCCATTGTGGGTCCGAATTGAGAAATTAAAGCTCAACATCAATTTCTTACTGATGTGGATACAATTTCCCTGCATGACTTATCACAAATTCCCTTTATTTTCTACTAAAAACTCCATTCTAAGGTCCTGGCTTAGTTGACTGTAGAATTACAGAATCGACCGACTGTGATTTAAATTGGCCGACCTCAATAAAAGGACTATAACTTAGTCTACAGAGGTCCAAATTGAGAGATTCAGCCTAACATCAAGTTCATTGATGGGCTAACTTACTGTATGACTTACTACCCGATTCTCTTTATTTCTTACCTAAAATTCAGCTTTATGGTCCGGCTAATGGGCACTATCACAATGTGGCAGCTTAGGGTAGAAAATGACCAAAGTAGGGGAAGACCTACCTCTTGGAGTTTGTCGAAACTCCCCAATTTCCGATCTCTACTTGTAGCTCTTGTCACAAGGAAGGACTTTCCTCCGCTTCACTCGGGACCTTGTTGGATCGAACCAAAACACATGTACAATTTTATGACGTTGTTACCATGACTATTGACTAACTCTCGACAATGATGCCAATGTTTGTTATGTTGAGACCAATGACATTTGGTACCCGCTTATAACAAAATTACTACAAGGACTATTATCTAACCCGGCAATCTTGCCATAAACTTGTCGATGATTATACTATATAAACCAAAAATCTCCTAGAGTAAAATCATTTTCAAAGTTCGGGTTTTGGTCCGATATTCAAGCGCAATGTGTCGACAAGGCACAAATGGATTTATCCGTGATATCGATCCTACGTAGATCTCAAGAATTTTAAATCAACTACCCTGACTACTCAATTTCCATACTATTTGGACCATTAAATGATAGTAAGATCCAGCATTAAGGTGCTGGAAAATTAAACGAATCAAAGGGAAATAACTGAAATGAACAATAAACTTGAATATAAAGAATAAAGAATAATTAATAGTTAGGAATATGAATAGAAATCAATAATTATCAGTTGAGAACGATTAAGATCAATGCTATTGTGAAGTATCAATTCCTATCATTAACTTGTAAATTTTGTTTCAGGAGTTTCGTGATTTCAAAATTCGTCCATACAAGTAATAGTTCAGCCGGATCTCTCCACATCTTCACATTTCATTATCTATCTCTTGACCTGATTCTCGAATACAGGAATTAGATAACTACTTTTTAACAGTGGACTTCCTAATTCCGGGTTTTCGCAATACTTCATACCCATTTTATGGATCAGACACTTAGCTCCCAAGTTATTTGGCCAAGCAAGGATATACAACTTCCGTGTTACTCTTCCTCCAAATTGGGAAATAGATCACCCTCTCCCTTGATTAGATCCTCGCTTAACACGGATTGGCTACACTATTCGAATTGAGGTGAACTCTCTCGCTTGTTTAAATTGATAACTCATTCAACTCGTTCGATTTCAAGTGAGAAGAGGATTTATCAAGTAAACTCCACAAAGCTTCATTAGATCTCTATTAGCAAAGTTAATATACCTTCAAAGAAATATTCATAACTCCTGTGGATTGTCATCTCTCGGTGTCACCGTGAGGACTTCCTTGAAATCGTGAGCAATGAACGCTCTTAATATGGGTATAAGAAACCGATATCCGTATCAAAACCTTAAACCCATAACCGAAAGTAAATTCATAAACCGAAATTGCAATTTGGCCGGAAATAAATAACAGTGAAAGATAATTTCTACAATAACATTCTCTTAATGAAGCCGGGTTCCTCACCATCGACCATACACTAAGATTCCTCCGATCATAAGAATAATCGATTGAACCTGAGAAGCCGAATTCCGAATTTGTCTCGAATCTCCAACATTCCGTAGAATTTGAAAAGAATTGAATTCTGCATTCAGCTTTAGCTCAAAATGATAACATCCAATTCCAGGAAATAAAAGAAAACTAGAACGATAAATCTAATCTAATCTATCCATATTAAAAAGAAAAGGAAAGAAAAGAAAAACAAAAATAAAGAAATGAGCCTCTCAAATCTATCCGTGACCTCTCGTCTGTGGGGCCGCCAAGCTACCTTCCCTTTCCGATAGTCACAGATTTATAGGGTTTTCTAATCGGGCCCTAATTCCAATACAGTCCTTGTGATTCCAGTTAGTTGGCCCATGTTACTGCTCAAGTCGCTGAACACCAATTCCTTTGTCGCGATATCCTCCATGTCGCGACCTCGATCTCACGTCGCGACCTTAGCTTCTTGTCTATACAGTCTTGAACTGATCATTAGTGATGTCGCGACATCATTCTCTTGTCACGACATCAGCTTACTTCTTTTGTAGGCTTCACATGTTGCTCCTGATGTCGCGACGTCATTCTCTTGTCGTGACATCAACTAAATGAAATGCATCTTTCAACTGATATCTTCTGATGTCGCGACATCGATCTCTTGTCACAGCATTACTTTATGGAGCTTCATCCTTCAACTGAGCAGGTCTCGTGTCGCGATCACTGATCTCGCCGGGTCGCGACATCAACTAATAAGGCAAACTTCACTGGCGGCTTTCGTGTCGCGGACTTTCACTTCATTGCGATACATCAACTAAATAAAACTCAACACATCGGAATCTTTCCGATGCTTCATCGATCTCTTTGTCGCGGATGTTAGCCTTACTTTTCAAATTTCATCCGGTTCCCGATGTCGCAACATCGATCTCTTGTCACGACATCGACTTAGTTCTCCTGAGCCTTCAACTGTCGTTTCGTGTCGCGACAACAACCTCTCGTCGCGACATCTAGTCATGCCTTTGCATATTTCAACCGGGTCGCCTTGATGTCGCGACTCGATCCACGCCGCGACGCCACCCGCCTTCTCTCGCAAAGATTCAACTTGTCTTCGATGTCGCGACATCAATCTCTTGTCGTGGACATCCACTAAATGATCTCGCAGGTTTCAATGGTTTCTCATGATGTCGCAAGATCAATATGTTGTCGCGGACATCATCGACATCGCATGCTTCAACTTTGTCGCCACTCTGTATCTTTCCTTTGATTTCGCCTTGCCGCCGCGACATCAATCCCTTGTCGCGCATCATTCCATGTCCGCCGCTTGAACTCGCGGGTTCCCGGAGCAACACGACGATCTCACGTCGCGAATTCTCGCCATTTCTTTGCGCCTTCTCATGAGCGTGTTCTCAAAAGGTCGCGACCTCAATATCTTGTTATCCATGTCGCGACCTGCATCGGATTTCCTTCAATTTCCTGATGTCGACCATGACTCGGGACTGTGTAACCCCAAAAACTCCGCAACATAAGTTAGCCAAGCCATTTCATTTCCGCCCGCTATTTTCTCGTATTTACTCCGCTGCCATCGCATTTTTCCAACGTGATTTTCTTTCTTTCTTTTATACTCATGCAAATAATACAAATTTGGTGAGTTTCTTTCCATATCTCTACGTCTTAATTATTCCTTTACATTAAAATCAATCAGAAAAATGGACTAAAAATAGATGACTTTTAAGCTCATCAAACTCCCCCAAACTTAAAGTTTTGCTTGTCCTCAAGCAAAGAAACAGAAAGAATTGTTTGTCCTCAAACAAAATAAAAGAAAAAAATTTTTAAGGACATTTTTCTCTGATTTGTTCTGCAGTGGCATTCAATTTAATTGCAATGCAATGTATGCATAATTTTCTGTACATCTTGGGTTTCAAGTCCAGCCTTCCAAGGTCAGGGTTCCTACTTTATACTATGCAAAACTAAATCAAGAAATTGTTTTACAAAACAAATATATTCATTGATCCTCGTTGAACAATAGATTATTTTCCTTTCTCATTTTCATACTAAGTCATTTAACTCCCTAAAGTCCTTCACAATTTTGATTGTTTCTATTCTTCCAAATTCCATAAGCTTTTTTTTCATATTGATCTCCACTAATGTAGATGATTTCAGCCTTCAAGATCAATCAGTCTTTGGGTTTTTATTGTTAGGCCCGGGTAATGGGTAGGATGGAAGAATTTTAGGTTAAGATTACCCCGAACCTTTTCTCTCCTCTTCGCCTTTCTTCAGAGTTTCTATAATAAACTCCCCTAAACTTCATGTTTGGGACATCTCTTTAATTTCTTCAATTCAGAACTGTATGCCCCATACTTCTCACTTGTAATTCCACTGGGGAAACTTCCTTGTTTGTCAACATTCAGAGATAGTGCAATGTTTTAACTTTTTAGGCTTTCTAACACTCTTAGCGAACTTCAAGCTAAGAGTTCTATACTGATGACATTAGGTACTTCAGTGTTGAAATCCCTAAGAGAACTTAATTGTTCAAGAGAGTTAGGCCACAAGATAAACTTATCCCTATAAACTTTCTTTCTATTGCATTTTCTACTCTTGTCTTTTCTTTTCATTCCCTTTTGAGTTCCTCAAAATCTATACTCCCTAAACTTCATTTCTTTCTTCCTCCTGAATTCCTCGTAATCATGGGTTCTTTATCGAAGGATTGATGTTTTAGGATGAGCTGGGTTTCCATTGACCATTTTGAAAAATAGGCTTGTTGGCTCAATTTCGAACTACCGTATATGCATCGCATATGAGTAGTGGATGGCTGTAATGGCTCAAACCCGTCCAAGAATGGCCTCGTGATCATCTCTGTCATCAGACACTCCAGGATTTCGCTCAACTAATAATCTAACAAATTCTAGAATTTGGTTTGAACAGCTTGTGACTAACCATAGGGAGTAATTTTGACTCCATTTTTGTTAATGAGCATTTAAAATTAATTGATATTCAATGTGTTCCTTGACTTATTGCTCATACCACAAACTCAAAAAATATGTTTTTGCTCCTTCTATCAGATACCTTCCCTCAATTATGGACTTACAAATAACTGCAATCTTTGCACTGTGTTTCAATCAAATCGTATTAATTTAGCCCTTATTCTACTCTTTTCAAATTTCATTCCTAATCTAACTGCTTCATTCAATTTAGCTCATTACATCTCGTTAGCTTATTCTGGACTAATTTCTACTTTGATTTCCTAATCACTCAATCACAAAGCAACACAATCATGGAATCAAACAACTTCAAATTAGCACACAACAATTCAATTTAAAATTCTCATTTTATTACTGATTTAATTGCAGCAGTTGGATACACAGTATGAGAGAAGGATGGTAATGAAAGCTAAAGCAGGAGAAGGTCTATTTTTTCTTTCAACAGCCAAGAGCAAAGATGCTGGGTGGGTCTAGGTCTAATGTACCTAAATGGGCTGAAATTCAAGAATTTTCTATTTCTCTTTCCTTCTCTTTCGTTTCCTTTCCATTTGTTCTCAAGGAAAATCTCATTAGAGAGATCAACCTTCGTTCAACTCATCCCGCCTTCCTGCCATTCATTGTATTTTCCATCGTCATAACCTCTAGGAATTTGGCAAGCATTGCTGTTAATCGTATCTAAGTTTTCCAGCCCATTCTTTCGCTTTATGTGGATTCCGTGATCCTGTCCCGCTTCTTTATCTCTATCATCCAATTTCTTTCTCAAAAAATCTTTTGGTGTAGATCAGATAAAAACTTGAATCCTTTTACTGCTCCCCAAATTCCGCTTCCTCAAGCCTCAGATTCTTTATCATAGTTAAGAGTTGAGAATCACGCCAAATCGGTTGTTATAAAAGCTCATGACTGAGTTTGAGTTTCTCAAGAATGTGACAGGATCTCTTCCCTTCATTTCTTTTAAACTCTTCCTCGCGTCAAAATTCTTCCCATCTGCTCTCTTTCTATTCAACTCTTCTCTCCACTCAGCCGTTTTCTTTGGCCGTAGCTCTACTTCATGCTCCTTTTCTTTCTCATTTAGCTCTTCCTCCCCATTGTTGGTCTCTTCTTTTCAATTCTTTTCATAAATGCTTTCTCAATTCCTCGTTGTAGTTTCCAATCCTTCTCTTTCATTCATTCTCTTATGCACGAGAGCTCCCAGCATCGAGTCAAGCTTCAGGTTCCTCGAGCTTCCAGTTGAAGTTTTCGTTTCGCACAGGAGGAGAACTCCGCTAAGGATGGAGAAGTCTATTGGGCTGCCTTCATCTTGCCCTCAGACACCGCAAACATGTAATCATTATTGTCCGGTGAGTTTTCCGGGTGCCTCTATCTCGATCAAGAACCCTGAGTCTCCTTTTCTCTCGGCTCTTCTCGCCTTGGGCTTCTTCTCCTCGGTCTCACCAAAGACTCCCCTTTCTTCAGGTTTCTTGGTCCCTTGCTAACTCCCGTCGTAAGGAGTGGGTAGTTCGGTACTTCTTCTTCCTCGACCCAAATTCCTTTTGACCCAAATTCCTTCAAGCACACGTTGATCGTCACGTATGAGGAATAAGACCTCTTTCGTTCTCTATGATATCTCATGATAGAATTCTCGATGATAACTCCTCCTATATTGATCTTATACCCCTTGAGTATGGCATCACAAGAACAATAAATTTTGTTCTCACCGTGCATACATAGTTATCGGGACCGTAACGTGTCGAAAAATAAAACCATACCTTAGCCTCTTCAAGAAGGCTCTCTGCTCACTGCTTCAGTCTTCCTTCTTCTCGTCTAACCAAGACTTTTACCGTTAGTGAGCTTCTTGGCAATCCTTCCAAACTCTAGTTTTTCCAACAATTTCTTGAATTTGGAACCATGTTTGTGAACTGTCATACCATAGGCCTCGTTGATGGCTTTGGCCAGAAGATACCTGCACTCTCTTACAAAACTCCGGCCTCCATCCTTCCTTCCTACATATATTTGAATAAAATTCTCTTACTGGCCGTATACCTCGGCAAAGGCAGAGACTCTCCCATCCTCTCGTTTATCATCCTTGAAAGGAGTCAGTTGTGGTTTTTGAATCTCCTCTTCGCAACAAACCCCTTGTTAGCATAATACTTCTTCCACTGGAATATGCTTTCATCTAAGACGAAATCTTTCTTCTCGGGCTTTCTTCTTCTTCTCTCTCCTTTCCCCTTTCCTTCCTCGCTTTTCATGAGAAGTCGCCTGGAGCTGGGGTGCTTCCGATGGTATTTCTCCCGCTTTGTTCTTCCCTACCTAATCTCATCTAGTCAGTTCTCAAGAAGCTTCTTCTTTCTTCGATTGTTCGTGGTTCCCCTCATAATCTCTGCCTTAGGTTAGGACCAAAGTGGAAATTTCACACCACTGAAACGAGAGGAAAGCTTTTCGTAAAGTCGTCTGGGAATGCCAGTGTTTTCTGGAGGTCGAGATTCGTATGAAGACGAAGGTGAATGGTTATGGGTCGGAGGAATGAAATAGTTTCCTAAATGTAAAATATAATTCAATCAATGTTTGGCTAATTAATGCTTCACCAAGACATGTCGCGACTTCACTCCGCCTCTTATTTGAGATCACAATTTAGGGTTTTTTTTTTTCTTTTTTTTTTTTTTTTTTTTTTCAAGTGAGCAGTTAGGCACATGCGTCGCACTTTATGCTCGTGACATATCTTAGGGATGTCGCGACAATACAGGTTTTCCAGGATTCGTTTTCATGTGGCGACAATCCTTCTCCCTTTGAAACTTGATTCATTGTCGCGAATATCAAAGTGGTGTCGCGACATGTATCTCCCTTCCTCTATACTACTCAATCGTTCTTTCCAAACCGGTCAATGGCTATCAATGTTTTGTAGGACAACGCCTTTGTCGCGATAACCCTTCACTGCGTGACCTTAGCTCCTTAACTCAATGATTTCAAACCTTGAATTCTCTTATCGATCCTACCCGCTAGACATTTCTTCTCGTGCATATTTTAAGCAAAGATTTAACAATTAATTCAAATATATCTACACAGAAATCAGTTAGGGAGAAGGTTACTTCCTTTTCTCATGTCGACTCTCTCGTGCAAAGTCGCCTGAATTATTCCCGTAGGCTCGCTCAAGGCCCCAAGTGTCTTCTTAACCCTCGTGTAAGATCAAATGCTAGATTATTCAAGAAAATTCCACTCAAACCCTACACCGATTTCTAAAAATTAAATTCATCCTAAACAAATCTGACCTCCAATTTATCGTAGCAACCAAAAATAAAAGAAATATTTCAAAATTTAAAATCAGAATTTAAATCCTCATGGGTTGCCTCCCATTAGCTCGCCGCTCTTTGAGTCCTTAGCCGGGACTCTGGCTGTTGTGGTATTCTCTTCTTTTTCCTCAAGAACTTAGCTGGAGTTCTTCACCCCCTCTTCCCTGAGATAATGTTTAACCTTGTCCATTGACCTTGAATTCTTCCCAATATCGCCTTCTGTTATCGCCTCCAAATGTAGTACTGGATACCACTTGTAATGCCCACTCCAATTTGGATTTTAATTTCCCCCGAAATAACTTCAATAGAATTAAAAAGTAGAACTCGCTCCTCGTTTGAACTCTTTCAAGATTCTTCATCATGCCATTACTTTTGTCTTCGTTTTTGTATATTCTAGCATTACTCATAGGCTCATTCGCCTTCCATCTGCATAATTGAGCAATCTTTTCTTCCTTTGCAAATTCCCTTTGAAATCGAAGTTTAATTTTTAATGGTCAGCATTGCCTTGTATTCTAATTCAAGAGGTAGATGACATGGTTTGTCAAAACAACTCCTCAGATGGGGATGATTCCAATTTGGGGTCTTGTATGCATCCTCTGTAGTTCCCAAAGTGCATCACTGGGCTCAAGACCAATCCTTCCTACTCGAGCTCACAGCCTTTCAAGCATTCTTCGATCTCCCGTTGGAAATTTCGCTTGTCCATTGGTCCGGGATGATAGGCCAAACCCTCATTACATGCTTGATCCCATGCCTACCATGAGTTTTGCAAATATTTTGTTTGCAAAATGAGTTCCCTATCACTAATGATGGTTCCTGGGGTTCCAAAACCCAAGCCAAAATAGCTCATAGTTAAATCACAACTGTGTTAGCATCATTCCTTGACAAGCCACGTCACCCATTTGGAGATAGACCCATCGCTAGCAGTATGTATAGGTTTCCAAATGATGGTGGAAAGGTCCCATAAAATCTATTCCCCAAACATCAAAAATTCTGTAGTCACCATAATACCTTTGGGGGCATTTCATTCTCGTCAGCTGGATATTTCCAACTTTTTGGCATCGATCACACAATTTCACCCACTCGCACACCCTAAAGATAATGGGCCAATAAAACCCCGATTGATATTCAGAGTCGTTTCTTTCTCCGTAAAATGTCCCCCCATATAAGGATGCAATGGGCATTCATTTAAAATGTCGCTTGCTCACCTTCCGCACATCTCTTATCATGTCAGCACCTCTTGAATAACAGTGGGTCATCCCAAATATAATATCCGCTGGTCGCTCCGAGTTTCCTTCGTTGGTAGCTGAATTCAAGGCACACTACGTGCCGTATAATTACAATATCAAAGATACCATGGAAGTCGGGAAGGAAACCTTAAACAATTGCTCATCTCGGGAAGTTCTCTCGTTAACCTAACATTTTCTTCTTTCATCACGCTTTTCTACTCTTGACAAGCGATCGGCTATCACATTGTCACATCCCTTTATCCTCGATTTCAAATCAAACTCTTACAAAAGCAGCACCCACCTTTATCACCCGCTTACTTCCTTTTTCGACATCAAGTATTTGATCAAGCCGCATGATCGCGTGAATTACCACACGGGATCCCCAAAAATTGTATCGCTTCAAATTTTTCACAAGCAAATACTATGGCTAGCATCTCCTTTTCAGCTTGTCGAGTGTTCTCTTGTCTTCATTGAAGGTCTTTACTAGCATAGTATACGGCCCCGAATACTTTCTCTTTCGCCTTCCAACACAAATCCCATAGCAAAATCACCGGCATCACACATTATTTTCCAAATCCTCGATCCCATTCTCGTGCAAAATGCATTATAGGTGCCCGTACTCAATTTGATCTTTGATTTCGCTAAAAGTATTCCCTCAGAGTCAACAAATCAACCTTTCGTATCTTTTTCCCAAAGAATCCGCTTAATGGTTCGGGCTATTTTGAAAAATCTTGATGAATCTCTCAGAAAATCCAGCACGCCCCAAGAAGCTTCTTACTCCTTTATCGTAGTAGGTGGTGCAAGAGTTTTGATAATGGATACCTTAGATTGGCTAACTTCTAGTCCAAGAGTGCAATTTATGCCCAAGAACAATTCCTTTCCCCGTCACCATAAAATGACATTTTCCCACTCCAACTCGTTTGTTCGTGATTCAAAGCATCAAGTTTCGCATTGTTTAAACATTGGATCGTGCCGATCCACACACAAGAAAGTCATCCATAAAATTTCCATCACTTCTTCAACCGCATCCAGAATACGGACATCATACACCTCCGGAATGTGGCCGGAGCATTACATAACCCAAAAGGCATCCCTTCCGAAGGCAAATGTACCATAAGCGCGCGAATGTGGTCTTCACCCTCAGTAATAGCAATCTGATTGCATCCTCGAATACCCATCCGTAAAACAAAAAGTGAGGGTGTCCTCGCTAACTCGTCCAACATCCGATCCATGAAAGGCAAAGGGAAATGATCTTTTTCTCGGTTGTCAGATTCAACTTTCTCAGAATCAATACATACCCTCCATCCCGTCATCATTTTGTCAGAATCACCCGCTTCTTTCATTTCGATCACAAAGAACCCCTTTCGGGAACCACATGGACTGGCTCACCTAAGGACTATCTCGAGATAGCATAGATAAAACCAAAGATTTAAACACTTTAGTACTTCCTTCCTCGACTACTTCCCTTCATCAACGGATTCAGCCTCCTCCGGTGTTCTACGTATGGCTTCAAGTTTTTCCAAATAATCTTATGCATGCAAATTGATGGACCGATACCCTTCAAATTTCAATGGACCAAGCTAGCTATCTTCATGCTTCCTTAATATTTTCAGCAATCTTTGTTCCTCATCCTCACTTAACTGGCCGAATGATCACCTATTTTTTTTCTTTGGTAATTCTAAGTAAGTATACTTTTTAAATGACATGGCAACTCTTTCAAAACTAGCCCTTCGCGACCGTTTCGATGAATTTCCCCGGCTTCAACATTTTCCCCATTATCGCTTTCTGCGAGCCGAGCTCAACACAGCTTCTATAGAATGAAAATCGCCGTATGGAAATTCGTAATGTAATTTCTTCAAAGATACCGGGAATTCATCTCTTTTCATTGATAAAAAACTCGAGTGTTACAATCATTGTGCCAATATCAGAGTCGGGAAGTATAGACAAAATCAGCTACATTGCATCCTTCCTTATCTCTCGTCTATATTTGTATACTTTGATCAAATTGAATGCAAAGCAGCCTTCTTCTCCAACCCTCAAGATGAGAACTCGCATATCAATCGTATGTACCCAAAGAGGCTAGGAATGGTCTTCCTAATAGCAGGGGTACTTGTGAATCTTCTTCCATGTCCGTAATGATGAAGTCTACTGAAAACAAACTTCATTAACAGCGGACTGCATCTTCAATGACTCCTTCAGTTTTACCATCGACCGTCTCGCCATTCAAGAGTAATAGTCGCGGGAATCAACTCCCCAAACTTAGTTTCTTAGCAAATGTAAAGAGGCATCGATCGATACTAGCTCCCGAGTCACAAAGAGCTTCCCTCGAATTCAATTCCGACAATACAAGGAATTGTGAAACTCCCTCGGGTCCTTCATCTTTACTGCAATTCCTTTCGATTACCGCACCGCAAGTGGCAAAGAGATTGGCCTATTCCTTCCTCTACTATTTTTCTTTTCTGCTCAAGATGTCCTTCTCGTAAATTTTCAAGATAGAGTGGCATTTGAGTTACCACCAAGAAAAAGGTATATTTATTCCTCTCAGCCTTTCCGAAGGTTTTCAAGAAACTTGCAAAATCAAGCCCATTTCGACTTCCGCGCCTGTGAAACGGGACTCCGTTGTGCTTGGATCCTCGATGCTCTTCCCTCTCTATTCTTCTTTTTCTTCTCCGCTTCCTCTTCCCTTTCTCTCGATCTTGGTACGTCTTTTGTTGCTATCTTTCTCTTTCATTTCTTCTAGCCCTCCCTTCCCCGCTTCTAAATCATGCCTACCAGCTCAGTTCTTCCGTCACTCAAAGGCATCTTTCCGGTCTCATAGAGCCAGTGGCCAGCGCCTCCTACTCAGGTTCCGTGTTCTTCTCGTGTGGTCGCATTGGTGGTGGTCCAAAATTTGATGAATTGGCAGTAGTTGTTTCCAACTCGCAAACTTTTGCTCGTGGAGGTTCAACAAATCTTCTTATTATCCCCCCCATGAAACGCAAAGATCTGCTCTTCAAAAGATCAGCCCCTCTCACCCCGGTATTCTATCCCCCGTGTTTGGCTCAGTGCGTCGTCGTCGTGAACTCAGGCCGCCATACCCTTGTTGAGGGTTCACGCTGGCCTTGAGAAGCCCTCCACCATACGAGAAATTCTCATGGTTCCTAAGTGTCATGATAATGTGCTGTGAAGGTTGGGGATTGGGGCTCTGAAATGGTAAGCTCTCGCTCACCCAAATAAATTTAACCTCTCTTCAGCATCATAACGTTCTTCAGTTACCCTCTCAGCACTTCCCTTCAATAACTCCCTTTCAATTGCTCCTATTTCATGGAGTTAAAGGTGTGTCTTCTTCGCTTGTCCAACCCGTGCATACCTTAAGATCCAACTCGTCTTCCATTTTTATCGCCATCTCGCTTCGCCCATGATCCCCTTTCCTCTGTTGTTTCCTCTTGAAAGCTCGTAGGAGTTTTCATGTTACATTTAGCCAGTCTTCAATCAATTCTTTCATTTCTTCGAAGACTTTTTTCGCTTTTGAATGCTCCACAAAGATGAAGCATCAATGATCCCTTTTGATATATCATTCAAAGCATGATATACAATGTCCATCCAGTTTCTCGTGATCATCCCATGCATTGACATCTTCTCGAAGAACGCTGAATCTTTCCCGTTACATACGTGCTTTCATCTTCCCTTGGCTCGAACACACAATGATTTCCCCTCCTTCTTCCTCTCGTGGTGAGGGCCTGGGAAAGAATCTACCTATAGTTTTCCATTAATTCCTCCTAAGTATCAATGTAACCATATGGTAAAGATTCATACCATGTAGCTTGCATTCTTAGAGAGAATGGGAATAGATGCGCTTTATGACTTCTGGTCTCACCCCATTCAAATTTTTTAATCCAGATACCATCCCCGAGGAATCTTCCCAAAGCTCATTCTCGATCTTCAGCTGGATGACCGCAAACCGATGCCGGCTGACCATTGTAATCGTTGGCCGGCTTCAGCTTCAAAATTATTAGCATCAACTCCGCAGTCACTGACACAGTATTTCCTCGTATACTCTGGTCTCCGTAAACCCTCCATCAGACACGCTGGGACCGAGGTCTTCAGCTCTTCTATATGTATTTCAACCCTCGATCCTCGCTTCATTTTGCCATGGTTGAAGCTTTCGCTCTTCGTCTTTCTCAAGCTTCCTTCAGCGCCCTTCTTTATTTCCGTGCTTCGAATCGATCGTTGTTCTCGTTTTTATGCATCAAAGTTTTTTCTGAAAGCAAAACACACTCCCATTAATAGGATTATTCAAATCATCAAATATATTCAATGTGTTTCGTTAAAGGTTAGTGGCCAAAATGAACCACTGCTTGAAAATCTATTTTTGTTCTTTTCCTTTAAATGTCCAAATTAGTATTTCCTTCTTTCATCTGAATATTGATTCATTAAATTCTTTTCGATCCTAAGAATCCGGCTACCATAAAACTTGTTAATGTAATTCAAAATACATATACAAATTTCTATGACGTTATTACCAAGGACTATTGCCTAATCCAAAGAATCCGCGCCAAAAACTTGTTAATAGACCAAAGAACACATACAAATTTATGACACTATTACCAAAGGACTATTGTCTAATCCCTGGCAACGGCGCCATAAAACTTGTTGATCGAACCAAAACACATGTACAATTTTATGACGTTATTACCAAGGACTATTGACTAATCCCTGACAATGATGCCAAATAAGCTTCGCTGCGCTGAGACCAAACGACATTTCCTGGCGACCTCGCCTTATAAAAATTACCAAGGACTATTATCTAATCCTGGGCAATTCACATAAACTTGTTGACATTATACTATATAAAACCAAAATCTCCTAGAGTAAATCATTTTCAAAGTTTGGTTTTGGTCCGACATTCCTCGCAAGTGCAATGTGCCGACAAGCAATAAAATTTACTTAAGTCCGCATATCGATCCCACAGAGAGGTCCTCAAGAATTTTAAATCAACTACCCTGACACTACTTTAATTTCCATACTATTTGGACCACTAAATGATAGTAAGATCCAAAGATTAAGGTGCTGGAAAATTAAACGAACTTCCAAAGGAAATAACCGAAAATGAACAACAAAACTTGAATATAAAGAATAAAGAATAATTAATAGTTAGGAAATGAATGAGTTCGAATAATTATCGCTTTTTGGAGAACTGAGATTAAGATCAATGCTATTGTGAAGTATCAATTCCTATTGTCAACTTTGTAAATTTTGTTTCGTGAGTTTCGTATTTCAAAATCAGGCCCAAGGCGCATTAGTTCAGCCGACCCTCTCTCATGACTACATTTCATTATCTAATCTTTGACCCGATTCTCTCGATCACAGGAATTAGATAACTACTTTTTAACAAGACTTTAATTTCCGGTATTTTTCTTTGCAATACTTCATACCCATTTTACGGATCGTACACTCCGCCCTGTTATTTGGCCATAAAGGATATACAACTCTGTGTTACTCTTCCTCCAAATTAAAATAGATCAACCTTCTGATTAGTGCCCAAAAGTGCAATTTCAAACCCTATTAGATAGGTTTTGAGTGCTTTTCGCGCATTAATCAGTGCCTCTCATTATACCAATTGAAGTGCTCCTAGTCTTCTTTAGTAACACTTATGCCATTTAGAGGGTATTTTTGGTCGCTTTCAGAAGCCGCATACTGAGTTCAATCTCAATACAAATGATGAATCATGAAGTTGGAATTCAAGTCTCGCCCATCAAATCTCAGCCCAAGAATCAATGAGAAACCAAGGCAAAGTGAAGAATATCGGGATGCAAAGAAGACAGAGTGAAGATCAACAGCAGCAATTTTCAGAGTCATTAAAATTCACTAGGATTACAAAAATTTTATGTAACTCATTAAAATTTCGCAACCCAGTTTAAAAACACCAAATTTCGCTGTGACCCATCCCATTCTCGCTAGGTAACCACTCTTTTTAGCTTAAAAATAACTCGATTACACACAAGAATTTCGCTACTACGAAATTTCGCTTAGCAGCTTAAATCGCCATCCTTAGCGAAGCCATGTTTTCGCTAGACCGTACTCGCTAGTTAATAAATTCTTTGCGTACTTTAGCTAAAATTATTGCCCTCGCCATGTTTTGTAATTAATGCCAAACCGACTCCAAACTGTGTATTACTCTTATCGTCCCTTGAGAACTTAGCCAAGTTGATAGGTTTTTTGGTATTTTCATGTATCGAGAAGTGTTCATATAAACCCCTCTTGTTTTGTGTAAACCCTACAAATACCGGGAGAGAATAATTCAAAGTTTTTATTTTTGTACATAAAGTCTTTTATTTTAGGTTTTGCTTTTATTTCTTTTCTCTTCTCTCTCTTTCTTTTCCTTACTTTCTACGCTAAACACCCCTCTGAGGATGACAACTCAAGAGATGCCGGGCTGCTCCTTTCTTTTGAAGAGGAAGGAAGCTAAAGTCGTGTAAGTATATGCATGTTGTCCTCTTGTACTAAAAGCTACAGGTAGTGTATTTATGGCCCTATATTCTCTAAAAATATGGTCGCATAACATTGAATGTTATTGATTTGGCCAATACTCTCCATTATGCTTTAGGATCAAGTACATATTTTCAAAATGAGAGAAGTAATTGATTCTTTAGGATGGTCTCTACGAGCCTCCTCGAGATAATATTTTTACATGTTAGGTTCTTCAAATTAGGTTAAATAACATTTACTGTTATTATTTTGGCCAATACTTCCATAAGCTTTAGGATACAAGGTACGTGAGAGATGCATCAAGTTCTTTAGATGGTCTTACGAGCCTTCGAAATGATAATTTAATGTTGGGTTTTTAAAGGGGCCATAATCGCATGCTACCCGTATCGACTCAAATAGAGTTGTCAAGGGGTGAGGCTTCAGTTAAATATAGGATCCGGTTATGCCATGGACTATAGGTTGCATGTCATAACGCGAGGATAAAAACCAGGACACTTGCTCTGCCCTGCACCGCTGTTAGTACCTAAATCTTCAAAGTTAACTTTTTTCACTTTTACTTTCAGTTTTTATACCCTCAGTTTCCAAACCATTCTAATCGCTTTTGAAACACAATTCCAAAGAGTCCAAATAGAAAGCCTTACCTTCATGCACTGATGCAAACCATTTTAGGATGAAACCCATCCTGTTCGACCCTGTATTCACTATAACGGCAGTGAGCTCGACTACGGCGTAGTAGGAACTTAGGTGTAATATAAATTTTGTTGATTTTAGCTCAGCCTACTCGTGGCACGAATCAAATACGCTGCTGTTTGGGATGGTGCCAAACTACAAATGGTGTTGAAGAGCAATTCAGGATCCACATCACAAGCGAAGGTAACCTTTTACTCGCAACTCGCTATGTGAACTGCGCTTTAGTAATTAGCAATAACTCGTGACTGCTTGATTCAGCCGCTTTTCATTCACATTTTTATTGTTGTTAGTTAATTTTTAATCTTTTGCAAGTTGTTTGTTGCTCTTTTGTTGACTTATAATCAGGTAACAACTGTATGCACAAGGATGAGACACATCGTGCAGACGATAGGATTAGTAATAATAACTCGACCTAGCTAGTGAAGCTCGGCAGGCATACCGATACCATGGATCCCATACCCGAGGAACAACAGAGTTAACTCAGAACCCCCATGAATCCAAAATGCCGTAGAACCATGGGGGATCACATCCACCTCCTAGAGTTAAGTGTCTCCATCCCCAGGTCATTCCTCCCGCTCAAGATGTAGCGTTGAGACCTTATTTGGTACCTCTACTCCCCACATATCATGGTATGGAAAATGAAAATCCATACAATTCACATTAGGATTTTGAGGGAGGTTTGCACTACCTTTAAGGAAGGTATGATGGACATGGATTATATTGAAGCAAAGGCATTTCCATTGACTCTAAAGGATTAAGGCAAGATATGGCTCAACTCATCGAGGCCTAGAAAACCATTCGAAATTACCGAAATAAGAAAGTGCACTTCAAGGTTCTCTCAAAGGTCATAAGACCAATAATTTGAAAAGAAAAAATTTACACCTTTGCAGCTCAGGGATGGTGAGAGATTTTACCAAAGGTCGGGAGATTTATGGAAACCATCGTTGCATGTCCACACCATGGGTTTGATACATGGATGTTGGTGAACCACTTCATGGTGGTATGTCTCCGCTATGAGGCAAACTTTTTGAAACTATGTGGGGAGACTTTCTAAGTAAGCATCTTGATGAAGCCATGGATTTTAAATTACGTGGCTGAAACTCTAAGGGTCAGATGAGCCTAACTCCTAGAGAAATGGATAGGATGAAACCAATTACCAACCTGGGGTGGGATGTATGCACGCTGTACAGCCAGAGATGAGAGCTAGGATTTCAACCCTAAGGAAAGGAGGAGCTTGAAAGCAAACAGCTCCAAGAGGTGCATGCAAAGGATCGAAAATCCAAGACAGCCCAATCCTTGCACCACTTCAATCCTCGTGCACCCAAAGAGAACTATGTCCCATGGCCCCCAGTGAAGGATTTGATGTCACGTGCAACACCGAGGGACAATACAAGCCACAACAATCCAATGCTCCATATGGTAATACCTACAATTCCACCTGGAGGAATCAATTCTAACCTCGCATGGAGACTCAACCCCCGCTACGACCCCCTGTGTGCCAAACCAAACCTCGCCTGTTCCCTCATTACCATAACAACCACCATCCTCTCTCCAAGAATGTCATACAAATTCTTATAAGGTGGTGGGCAACTTTGCTGAGAGTTCAAAAGGACCAATGTGCAACTGTGCCAAATAATTGATACTGTAGAAAGTACACTGAATAAGAGAATAGATGGGCTTGAGAGCAATCTCAACCAGAAAATTGATAACCTACAGTATTCAATCACCAAGATCAACAAGTTGCTTGAGGTACAAGAGAGAGGGAGGTTTCCATCACAAACACTTCCAAATCCTAAAGGGATTCATGAGGTAGGGTCATCCAACACCCGGGAATGGATGAGGTCAAGAGGCCATAATAACCCTTAGGAAGTGAAAAGAGGTTGATCAAATCCTATGCCAAAGCCTGTCAAGAATCCAGCAAGGAAAGAATTGGGTAACCGAGCACATATTCTCCTAGAGGAGGATTCAATGAAATACCGTATACCACCTCCATTTCCACAAGCACTTAGAGGAAAGAAGAAGGCAAATCAACAAGCAGGCATTCTTGATGTTTTAAGGCAAGTGAAGGTTAACATACCTTTACTTGACCTAATCAAACAAGTGCCTGCTTATGCAAAATTTTTGAAAGATCTTTGCACAATCAAGAAGGGATTAGGCATTGAGAAGAAAGCATTTCTCACTCGAATATGTCACACATAATCCAAAGCAATACCCCCACAATACAAAGATCCCCGGATCTCCCACAATTTCAAATTAATACTGTGGGAATTGCATAGAAAAGTCCTTGCTTGATTTAGGAGCCACAGAACTCCACGTCGCATTCGTATTACATACTAGGTTTAGGTGGAACTTAAACCTACCAACATCACATGGCCGATAGATCGCGAAAATCCCTATGATACTGAGATGTCTTAGCAAAATAGACAAATTCTACTACTCCAAGATTTTGTGGTACTGACACGTAACCAATTGCTAGTGTCCCCAATCATGTACCAATCATCTTAGGAAGGCCATCTGCCACCGCCAATGCAATAATAAATTACTTAATGAGTCATGCAATTAACCTTTGGTAACATGACCATGGAGCTGAACATCTTCATTTGAACAACAAACATGAGTCGCTAGAAATTGAAAATCAAATTTCGGCGAAGTTGTTTCAATTGGATCGTGCAGGAAAACAAAGTACCCAAGAAGTGCAAGGAGTGATCACCAAGAAAATGAAGGAATTTTGGTCTCACAACAACACCAACCGCAAGTCAATCGATCACCTGGAAGCCACCGCAGCACCACATCAACAATCGTCACCCAAACCATGGAGCCAAATTTCAAATTTAATGCATGGGCCGAGGAGATCATTCTCCTTGACCCCTTGAGTAATTCGAAATTGAACCACTCCGGTGTTTTCAAAACCGACCAGCCCACACATTTTATTTTCTCTGCTTTAAGTTAATTAATTTTGTTAGTTTTAGTTAGTTTTCGAAAATTTTAACTTTAGCATTTTCATTTTCGTAGCTTAGTTTTGTATATTATAGTACTTTATTTTGAATTTTTTAATATTAGCATCATATAGTAAATTTTCTTAACAATAATTTTATTTCATATAATTTTATTAATTAATTTAAAATTTTCATGATTTCAGAAGTCCAAGAGGGGCCAAATTCGCTAAGTATAGCGAGTACTCCGCAGACTCACTCTGGGTCACACAAACGGTCTTATATAAACCTGAGGGGGGGGTGTCCAAAATGCCACTTCACATTCCTCCCTCCTGTCAAGCCCCGCATCTTCCAGCTTTACCTCCCTCACAAGCCTTCATCAGCGCCACCTTCGAGCTTTATCACAGAAGTTCGTGTCCGACAAGACTGAAAGCCACAAATCCCGCCCGCGTCCGCCCTGCAGCCCTCGCACCCCAGCCCGGGCCCGACCGAGTTTAGTACACCATCCTGGCCACGCACGCACCTCAAATCCCGACCGAGCCTCTCAAAGGATTCCCGACGTACGCACGAGCCCGATCTGCTCACCGCCCAGCCTCGAGCCTTCATCGCTGTGATACCCGCAGTCTCTGGGCTCAGCTTCTTGGTGCCCCGTCCCGCCAGGATCGCCATCGAGCCTTGTTTGGTTAGTTCAGGCCGATTTTAGCTATATCCATGGTTCTGTCACAACTTTGCTTCTATGGATTCAGAGCTTACGAGAGCTTCGACGCATTAAGGTGGTCTCGCTATATTTCACAGGTCGCAGCCTTTCCAAAGATTTTATTTTGATATCGAGTGGTTCGTGACTCTGGTGGGTCCTGCCTTCGGCCGCTGTGATCTAAGACGCCCAGAGAGAGGCCCCGCCTCCAACCCTGGGCCCATGATCGCCAACAAACCCCCGAGGCCGCACCGAGGAGCCTCCGGGATTCCGGGACAAAGCACACACCTGATGGGACCCCGTGCCCCATCACCAGTACCGCGGAGGAGAGTTAGAGGGCCCGTCTCTGCTGGCCCGCACATCGGGCCCAGCGTAGTCATCATCTCTCGGCCTCTACTTACTCAACAGATCACCGAGATCGACTTCATCACCACAGTTGTCGCCTGCCTCGAGGATTCGGAGGCCACTATTCGTAGGGAACCCCATTCCGGGGAATGTGCGACTCCACCGCAGAGAGTTTCATCAGGAGTCGTACTACGACGTTCCCGCGCTGAGGGTCGACTCCTGGGAGCACCGGAGTCTATGCGATTGATCGAGGAGATTCACTCCTACCTTTGGCGACTCCCGACAAGATATTATCCGAGAGTGGTGTTACGCCTACCACTCCATGACATCCAGGGAGGAGACACCACATGAGCTTCCGCCCGCATCGATGACCGCCCCTGTACTCAGAGCATCCGACACAAAGAGCCTGGGGCCTCGAGCATGCATCGCCGCGCACCAGAGGGATACGCAGATTGGGCCCACCTCGCCTCACTGTGGAGATGGTCCGAGACCGGCCAGACACCACCGCCGGTCCAAAGATTCTACAGAGGCCCCGCCCCGTATGCCGCCGATTGACCACCCGGCTCCGCACGAAATACTCTCCGCAAGATTACGCGCAGAGATGTGATCATCCCTGAGGCGCGACGGACCCTCTGGGATTTTGGTTCAGCCCCTCCGAGTGTCGTGGGGATGGCCTCTCCGTTGTAGTTCGAGGAGAAGGTCCGACTGAAGACTCCGGCACGAGCAAGAGAGTCTTCCACTTATGCCGCGACTTATGTTATGTTCTCGAAAGATCTAGGATTCTAGAGTGAGCCCAGGATAGATGGGAGGGTCCGATGCCCTCGTCATGCTCAAGAGAGCTGTGATGACTATGCCCGTCTTCTTTCCACATCACGTGACCAGAGGAGGTACGGTCGTGAGGCCGAGGACCACCACACACAGATATGCCCGCCCGAGCCCGAGGCGCAGGACTCCCATTCCGCATCGTCTCCCACCTCCATCTCCTCCACATACTACACGCAGCCTGCAAGCAGATACTCCGGGCCTTCCTATTCAAAGACATCATTCACCTGAGTATCCATGCTAGCCTCGAGAGATAGCTGGTGTGATGGATGCCATATGCTCACTAAGCAGCCTACACAGTCGCCTGTGATCGAGGTCAGTCTGGCAAGGCCATCTCTATGCTGACTCGTGATTATGACCCATCCGGTCTTCCCGTGATCCTGCCCAGAGAGAGGAGCCCACCACTGATGTAGCTTCTTTGGATGTTCCGTCGCACAGCATCAGCTGTGCCCATCACTACCACTCACCAGCAAGAGGTGGTTAGGTTTCTTTTATGATTTTTGTTTAGTTACCAAACTTATCAACTACTTACCAATTTTGTTTAGATTTATGTATTAGCCATAGTAAAAAGGATACTTTTGTCTAGCTTCAGATGCATGGATACTTCAGCCATTTTGGCTATATCAAAAGCTATTCAGTGTATATATACCGACTTTTGCATATCATGTTTGTGCCTTCACCTTGTGTGTAAATGTTTTCTTTCAATTGAACAATTGAATTGCTACAATCGACAATTGAATTGCTTTGTGTTGGAAAATTGAATCACTGTTTGTCACTTATATGCTAGAACAAATTCCATGCTTGAAACAATTTTTGGTCACTTACAAATTGAAGATGCTCAACTTGAAATTTCCTTTATGCTAATTCACACACGCACCTTGATTATTTCAATAGGTCGTGAATTTGCATACCTCTTCACTTTACGCTGCCTAGGTATGTCAAAATCTAGGATAGTTTTGTGTTACCCATGCTGAAGGCCCATGTAGTCTTCCACAAAGGAAAAGAAAAAGAAAAAGCAACAAGAAAAAAGAAAGAAAAGAAGAAAAAGAAAATAAAAGTCATGAAGTTTGTCTTGAAACCCGAGCACGGTCCGAGGGGTATATACAAGTTTCTGAAGCCCGACATGCCCTAAGCCTAATTGGTCGGAGCCACGATTTAGTGTTCGCATGGGTGGATAGGGTAGTTTAATGACTTGTGGGTGCTTAATTTTCGGGTCATTCGAGTCCGCAGTTTTTCCTTTAGAGTTAGTGGTCATGATCCTTTTCGCTTGATGCCCTAAACCTTAATTGGTCAGGAGTCATCAGGACCTCGCTACACGGACTTCTGTGAAATCGATTTTAAGTATCGCACCCTTACGAGATAGATGAATAAAGAAAGAAGAGTGTAACTAACCCTATCTAGGTTGTTCAACAAATCTTAAGGCCATGTCACATAGTCGTGTGGAGAGAACAAATTTGAAATTTATTGGCTTAATCGTTACAAAAGAACTATTAGACTTAGGTGGGAAATTCGTCGAGAATCATGGAACCAATTTTGACTAAATGGTTCTTGTATGGTTTTGATTTCTTTTATATCGGTTTTCAAATTTGATTTCAATTTTTCGCTTTAAGGTATTGTTTATATGTACATAAACCTTTGAATAATAACCTTTTGAAAATCACTATATATGCATCTCATTTTAGTTTTGTATCATAAGGGACTAGCAATTGCTTTATTGGGTGTGATTAGCCGCCTCAAAAGTGCAATTTTGAACCCTTATATTGTGATAGGTTTTGAGTGCTTTTGCAGCCAATCATGTCATTTATAACAATTGAAGTGTTCTAGTCTTCTTAGTAACACTTATGCCATTTAGAGGGTATTTTTGGCTGTTTTCAGAGGCTTTTGCACACTTTTGGAGTTCAATCTCAATACAAATGATGAATCATGAAGTTGGAATTCAAGTCTCAGCCATCAACCAGCCCAAGAATCAATGAGAAAACCAAGGCAAAGTGAAGAATATTGGATGCAGTAGAAGACAGGAGTGAAGATCAACAAAGCAGAATTTTTCATGAGTTGCTAAAATTTTCGCTAGGATTGCTTAAAATTTTCGCAACCTTAGCGAAAATTTCGCAACCCAGCGAAAACACCAAATTTCGCCAGACCCATCCCATTCCCGCTAGGCACCACTCTTAGCGTAATAATCGATTCCTCATACTCACAAGAATTCATAATTTAGCTAAATTTTGCTAGTTAGCCAAATTGGCCATCCCAATGAATTATGTTTTCGCTTAGACTGCACTCGCTAGTTAGCGAAATTTCGCAGCCTAGCTTAAAATTGATGCCTCACATGTTCAGAATTAATGCCAAACCGACTCCAAACTTGGTGTATTACTCTATTGTCCTTTAACTTAGCCAAGTTGATAGGTTTTTTGGTATTTTCATGTATTGAGGTGGCCTATATAAACCCCTCTTGTTTTGTAACCCTAAGCAACAATTGGGGAGAGAATAATTTTGTAAGTTTTTATTTTTGTACATAAAGTCTTTTATTTTAGGTTTTGCTTTATTTCTTTTCTTCTCTCTTTCTTTCCTTACTTTCTCGGCTGCCAACACCCTCTCGAGGATGACAACTCAAGATGCTTATTAATCCTCCTCTTGAAGAGGAAGGAAGCTAGCTGGTGGTGGGGCACATGACAAGTTGTCCTCTTGTACTAAAAGCTGTGTAGTGTATTTATGGCCCTTATATTCTCAAAACATGGTTGCATAACATTGAATGTTATTGATTTGGCCAATACTCTTCCATGCTTTAGGATCAAGTACATATTCAGTGAGAGAAGTACTGTGATTCTTTAGATGGTCTTTACGAGCCTCTGAGATAATATTTTACATGTTAGGTTCTTCTAAATTCTCAGTGGTTAAATAACATTTACTCATATTTTGGCAATACCTATGCTTTAGGATACAGTGCACAGGTGAGAGATGCACTGATGTTCTTTAGATGGTCTTTACGAGCCTCCGAAATGATAATCTTAATGTTAGGTTTTAAAGGGGCCATAACCAGATGCAATTCCGTATTGACTCAAATAGGAGTTGCTTCCATGGGTGAGGCTCATTTAGTTAAATAGTGAAATCCGTTATGCCATGGACTATAGGTTGCATGTCATAACGCTAGAGGATAAAACCCGAGGATGGTTTGCCCTCTAACTTGCCAAGTTAGTGACCTAAATCTCAAAGTTAACTTTTTCTACCTTTACTTTCGCTTATAAATTCCTCGCCTTTCCAAACCATCTCTAACGCTTGGAAACACAATTCCAAAGAGTCCAAATAGAAAGCCTTTACCTCATGCACTGATGCAAACCATTTTAGGATGAAAACCCATCCCCGTGTTCGACCCTAGATCTCACTATATCAAGAAGAGTTTGACTACGGCAAGAGAGGGAACTTAGGTGTATAAATTTTGTTGATTTTAGCTCAAATTTACCGTGCACGAATCACTCTCCTTGATTAGATCTCGCCTAACACGGGATTGGCTACACTATTCGAATTGAGGTGAACTTCGCTTGTTTAAACTGATAACTCATTCAACTCGCTTCTGATTTCAAGTGAGAAGAGGATTTATCAAGTAAACTCACAAAGCTCATTAGATCTCTAATAAGCAGGTTAATATACCTTCAAAGAATATTCATAACTTCAGATTGTCATCTCCGTGTCACCTGCAGGACCTCCTTGAAATCGAGCAATGAAACGCTTTCTTATCACGTATAAGAAATTGATATTCGTGATCAAAACCTAAAACCCATAACCGAAAGTAACCATAAACCGAAATTAGTAATTTGTCGGGAAATAACAATAGGAAAGATAATAACACAACATTTCTTAATGGAAGTCGGGTTCCCAATTACTGACTACACACCACAAAGATTCCTCCGATCATAAGAATAACTCCGTGATTTAACCGATAGCTTCGACCTTAAATTTGTCCGAACTTCAACATTCCGTAGTAATTTGAAAAGAATTTAATTTCGCATTCGCCTTAAATTTCAAAACGATAACATCTAATTCCAGAAATAAAGAAAACTAGAACGATAAATCTAATTCCAATCTATCCATATTAAAAGAAAAGGAAAGAAAAGAAACCAAAAATAAAGAAAATGAGCCTTCATTTATCTGCACTTTCCGTCTCGTGGGCCGCCAAGCTACCTTCCTCTTCCGATAGCCATGATTTATAGTGGCTTTTCAATCGGGCCCTAATTCCCAACACACCCTTGTGGATTCCAGTTAGTTGGCCCATGTTTACCATTCAAGTCGCAACCTCAATTCCTGGTCGCGACATATCCTCCATGTCACACGATCCTACCGTCGCACCTTAGCTTCTTCTCTATACAAGCCTTGAATCACACAGTGATGTCAGCGCGACATCATTCTCACTACGACATCACTTACTTCTTTTGTAGGTTTACATGTTGCTCCCGATGTCGCGACGCTATTCTCTTTGTCGTGACATCGCCTAAATGAAATGCATCTTTCTAACTCGATATCTTTTGATGTCGCGACATCGATCTCTCATTACCAAGATTATTTTATGGAGCTTCATCCTTCCAACCTGAAAGGTGTCTCATGTCTCGACTTCTCGACTGGTCGCGACATCAACTAATGGGGCTGCAAATTTCACTTGATGGATTTTGGTGTCGTGACTTCAGCTTCTTGTTGTGACATCAACTAAATAAACTCAAATACAATTTGAATCTTCTCGATAAACGCGACATCAATCTCTTGTCGTGGACAAAGTAGTCATTTTTCGCCTTCATCCATAACCCGATGTCGCAACATCGATCTCTTGTCACGACATCGACTTAGTTCTCTGGAGCCTTCAACTGGTTGTTCTTGGTGTCGCGACAACAACCTCTTGTCGCGACATCTAGTCACGCCTTGCATATACTTAACCGTCATTTTGATGTCGACTGACCACGTCAGCGACGCCGCCCCGCCTTCGCAAAGATTCAACTTGTCTTCGTGATGTCGCTGACATCAATCTCTTGTCGACATCCACTAAATGATCCGCAGTTTCAAATGATGTTTCTCATGATGTCACGATATCAATATGTTGTCGACATCACCGACATCGCATGCTTCAATCTTGTCGCCACTTGCATCTTCCTTGATTTTCTTGCCGTCGCGACATCAACTCTTTGTCGCGACATCGTCCCATGTCTCCGTAGATTTGAACTCGTGGTTCCCGATGTCACGACTTCGACCCCACGAAGTCACACCTCGCCTCATTTCTTAGCATTTTCATGAGTACCAGTCGTGACCTCAATATTCATATCCATGTCATGACTAAGATCGATTTCTTCAATTTCATGTCGCGACCTCATGACTGGACTGTAACCCCAAACTCGCAACATGGGTTGGGGCCAGCTGTTTCATTTCGCCTCGCTTATTTTCCGCATTTTTACTCCATCGCATTTTTCCACTGCATTTTCTTCTTTCTTTCATACTTCCAGCAAATACCAAATTTGGTGAGTTTCTTCATATCTCTCGTCTTAATTCCTTATTCCTTTACATTAAAATCAATCAGAAAAATTGACTAAAAATAGATGACTTTTAAGCTCATCAGACCTATGGTCCGATCGTTGGGAAATCTAGAAAGAAGTGAGAGCTTCTCACTCTAAAATACCTCTATTTTTCTCTGTTTTCCTTTTCTTATGGATCACTCTAAATCGTATTTTAAAAAGGAGGAAACTTTCTCCCACTTTCCTACATGCCACATGCCATTTCCTTGATTTTTTTCTTCTTTTCTTTATTTCTTTTATATTTAGGTCCCTCCATTTCTATTATCTTCATTTAAGTTTCTTATTTTCACTTAGACATATAAACTTATTTAAAATCGACCCTTAGGTCCCATTTTACAATTTCCATATTTTCTCTTTTCACTTGGGCTTATTTGGATTCACAATCATTTAATCAATATTCATCTAAAATTTTAAAATACCCAAGTTGGCTCCTTATACCCTAATATATAAAGAATTTTATTATAAAATTTTGTATTTAGTATGCCATGGTAGATCATATACTGGGACTCTTTACTTACTTTTCCAGACATTGGTGTGTCTAAGTCTTATAACTGTATCAACAGGTTGTATACAAAAATACAAAATAGAACTACCACCGTAGTGGTGTTTGGCGTTGTCACATATACGCATCGAGTCCCCATTTACATATTCAAAAACTAAACATTTACATTTAACATCGCAGCCAGAACCTACAAGTGATGAACCCCCTACTGTAGGCCGCTCCACTGAATGCGGAAGATCACTGTCTCCTTCTTCTGTACCTACACGGATTAAAAACCCGTGCTAAGCTTTACGCTTAGTGGGAAACATATGTAGTATGCATATACACATTTATATTCAACATATAACAATAACGGATATCAGAATTTCCATGCATTCATATAATGGACTTATACAAGTACTTATGCTTATAACAGTTTATGCTTATTCCTTGATTCTATAGAGTTAAGGTAACTTATTCTTATGCGTAACTTATGCTTATACGACTTATGTTTATTCTGACTTCTTAGGGGTTACAGAATTCATTCTTATGCAATGATGCGCTCATAATGCACTTTATGTTTATTCGGATCTCCCTGTAGGGAGCTACAGACTATTCTTATTCAAATACCCGCAGGTACAGATCGTAACGATACACCTTTGTTTACTCTTATTCATCATTCAAAGTTATTTCCATATAAACAAGGAATTCCTAGATCTAATAAATGAGTAAGACACAAAGACGATAAGTACCCAAGATACTATACACATCAAGTGTCAGAAGCACAAAGCAGAGTGCCGCTAATCGAACAGAGTGTCGTAGCACTAATCGGGAGTACCGGCACTAATCGTGAGTGCCAGCAAATTCTAATCGTGAGTACCGACAATCGTGGACGTGCCCGCCACGCTGTGACAAGGCCGTGTCATTTAATACCCGGGTCTTAGGCATTCCCTACGATTATATGTATCTCGTAAAACTTCCCATCTTTATTGGGCATGAACTTTGCTCCCATTGAACTCGCTTTGCCGAGGCGGCGAGGTACGGTACATTTTTCACTTAATTTCTTCCTTTTCTATACTCCCGATATGCGAATTTTAGCTTAAATACACAAAATACTCAAAAGCAGGGTCGCAGGAACCAAGCAGTATCAGATTCACTTGATCGGTACCGGTAATCGGGACATTCAGTTCGAGGCGGTACTGCACGATTTGAAGCGGTACGGCATTCGCTGTTAATGCATTACTGCAATTCTGCATCGCCCAAAGGGGTACCGATACCGGTCTCCGATTCTGCCTAGAAATGGCAGATTTCACCATTTTTCATGCACTTTTCTTCCATAAACCACTTCTATTACATCTTCATCAAAAACTAACATGAAACTCCTCAAACAACTCCACCAATACTTTTAATTAGCCAAAGAATCCAAGGATTCATACCCAAGTTCACCCAACTCTACAAAACCTTGGAATTTTGAAGGATTCCATATCTAAGTATTATCAACTAGGGATTTTCAACCCAACTTCCCTTAAATCTAGAGTTAGGATGTATTCTTAACAAAACCCTAGAAAAGGGAACCAAATTGACTTCCAGGAAAACCCTAGCATCCATACCCAAGTAGTTTATGTACAAAATCATACCAAAAATCCATACAATTCCATACTAAACTCCAAAGATCCATACAAAAGCATGTATCCATACCTTGGTTTGATTCCTCCTCTTCCTCTTCTCTCCTTTCCTCCTCCTCTTCTTCCCATAAGCTTCCTTGTTTGGAGACCAAAAATGAGTTATTTTTTGTCTCCTCCTCTATTTATACTTAAAGTTTATGTTATTTAGCTTTTAGTCCTCCAACTCTTGACCATTTGTATTTCAATTTCCCTTTATTTTATTTTGGCTTCTAATCTTATCAATTCATGTCTTTTATGCCCCTCTTTAGACAATTTACAATTTTGTCCTAAGTCTTGTACACTTCCTGCTCAATTCATTTTTCGCATTTAATTTACGAAAAATTTAATTTATGCCTACAAAATACCCTAAACATGTAGAAAACAACTAAGGTATATTTCAGGGTGTTACACACTTTCAATGAACTATACTGGGCTTTTATTAATGGTGAAGACAAAATACAATTAGAGAAGAGGAAAAGAGAAGAATTTGTGAGAATTCACTTTCTTCTCTTATAGGATTTGGTAGGTATGATATTGGGAGGATCAATGTCAAAGCTTGCCAAACAGGGAGGAAATTTTGGGAATGTGATATCTAGTCTTTCTTCACTGTGGGTTCTTCCTTTCCGGAGGTGCATATATCATTTGTGAACTCCACCAAAGTGATCAACCATCTTGATTTTGGACCCACTCTTATTCATCAGGCTCTCCAACCTTAAATACAAACTTAGCATGCAATTAGTATTGATCATATTCAAGCTCACATGCCAATTTTCCTCCCAGAGACACTGTCTTCCAACCTCTTAGCTCCTTTCCTTCATTAGCCTACCAAACCTCTTGAACCGCTTCTTTGTAGAGGTAATAGTTAGCTTCTATCTTTCTTAACATACTGGCTCTGTCATTCTACCTTCTTTCCTCGTAATTGTTAGTAATTCTACATCTCTATTGAATTGATTATTGTAGAAAGTGTAACACTCGAACATACCCTAGCGCTTTCTAATTTATTTAGTATAATAAAAAAACTAAATAGGAAATTCGGGAAATAAAACGAGAGACCCAGAATTAATAATAGAGCCAAGGGTAAATATGTAATTTACCACTTGAGGATATGAGAGGCATAAATCAATAAGATTATATGTAAATATGGGATTTGAGAAAAGATGAGGGGCAAATTAGAATATGTCATAAGTTGCCTTGGTAAAAAGAAAGAAGTCTAAGGACCAAATGCAATTGGCGAAAACTTAAAGCAAAAATGGGAGGCTACCGCCAAACATGGCCTTAGCAAAAACATGGGATTTATATAAATTGGTCTCATTTTGAGAGACCAAACCTAGAGAGAGAGAGGAGAGAAAAGCAGAGAGCAAATATGTAAGAGCAAGCAAGAGAAAGAAGAGAAGAAGAGGAGAAGCCAAGATCAAGCAAAAAGGTATGGAACTTTGGATTTTTGTATGGAACTAACCTTGGATATGAATTTTAGTATGGATCATATGGATTTTGTATGGTTAATGACTTGTCTTCAAATCTAGGGTTTTGTTAGAATTCATTCTAACCTTGATTTCTATGAAAAATAGGGTCGGGTAAGACCCCATATGGTACAAGATAATTATAGAATCCTCTCTTTTAGGTTGGATTCATGGTTAATAGAGTTATTGAGTTAGGGTTTAGAATAAACCCTAACTACTCATCATGTTTGGTTTGTGTATGGGTCATAACCCACATTGGAATGATTTTTGGATGAATTCGTGAAAGAATTTTGAAGATATGTAATTGAGAGATGAATTGAATAGAAAAGAGATTCCAAGGTGAATTTGAAATGGTTTTGAGGTGTATATGAAGTATTGGGTTGAATTGGGTATCAAACATATGGAAAAAGGGAGAAAATACACATTCTGGGCATTTTCGGGTCATGTGTACCGGGCATACCTTGAATGTGTACCGTACACCCTTTCCAGAACTCGAATGTACCAGACATGTTAGGTGTACCGGCATACCGCTCGCTTCCCAGCCACGCTCGTATTTTGGGCCATAACTTGCTCATTTCTATCTGATTTGAGGATTCAAGTGGCTAAATAGATTTCAAGGAGAACCAAATTAAAGAATAGAATCACCAAATTTGATCTTATGGCCTAAAATTTACCTAAAGTGGGTCCATGTGCAAGCCAAATTCTCGTTCCAGCTTTGAAATATAGAGTAGTCTCAAGAGCCTCGACGTAACTTGAGTTTCGGTGCTCCGAATTGGGTGATTCCAGTTGGAATAGAACCATTAGCACCTTATCTTTAAAAGAATACAATGACCTAGAGTCAAACATGAAGTTAAGATCCCGGAAAAAATCAGTAATACGAACTGTTCTAGTGTAATCCGGGTAAACTCTAATTAGTTTGGCATGAAAATGCCAACTTTAGTTTGATGATCCGATTTGATTGATTCCACTTCCTAAGTAAAGTAGATTCATAGAGGAATAAGAATATATGAATGAGGTGTAATTCCACATACATCATACTTCACAAGAATATGAAGTGCCATATGTAATAGGCATGAAACAAGGAAAATGTAGAACATGAAAATGATTATGGAAAATGAAAATGAAAACGAATTGAAACATGATTGTGAACATGAGAGGCAATATGTCATGAACACATAATGTGGTTAAGTGATATATGATTATTATCACATATAACCAGAAAATGATAACAAATGATAGGAGTATACGTGAATGAGTATACGTAAACGAATTTATGAATGAGTATACATGAATGAGTATACATGAATGAGTGTACATGAATGAATATGTGAATGAGTGTATGAATGAGTATACGTGAATAAGTATACGAATGAATTTAAGGAATGAGATACATGAAGGAGTATACAACGAATTTATGAATGAGTGTATAACAAGTATACGTGGAATAAGGGCTGAATGAATCTCATGAATGAGTATACATGAATGAGTATACATGAATGAATATGTGAATGAGGAAGGAATGAGTATACGTGAATAAGTATACGTAAATAATTTATGAATAAGATACATGAATGAGAATATGAATGAGTATACGTGAATAAGTATATGAATGAGTATACGTGAATGAGTATATGAATGAGTATATATAAATGATCACATGAATGAGTATGTGATTGAGTATATCTTTGAAAAGATAATACGAAAGTGAAATTGGAATTGAAATGTGATTATGATCGGTTATGAATGCTATTTGTGAAATATATATAAGTATATACATATTGATTTGAATTATGGTTATTCGAAATGTTTGTCACATATATGCATGTGTGCATGTATTTGAACTATAAGTGAATTAGCGTATAAAAGTAAATTGATTTGAAACGTATCATTGAATGACCGACATGACGGGATTCACCAACTGAATTCGTCATGAAGGATCTCGTAATTATTGAATGCGAAATCACATTGCTACTGAATGACAGACAGGGCAGGATTCCCCAAGTGAATTTGTCGTGAATGTCGACTTCTATAGCCATATGTGAGACTACATTACAATTGAATGCTTAAATCACATTGCTATCGAATGATAAATGTATGTGATTCCCAAGTGAATTGGCCGTGAATGCCGACTTCTATAGCCATATGACGACACACTGAATGCTAAATCACATTGCTACCGAATGACAAATTGTAAGGTGGATACAGATTCCCCAAGCGAATCAAGGTCGTGAATGCTCACTTCTATAGCCATATGTGAGACGGTATAATTGAGTGTGAAATCACATTGCTATCAATGACAAACAGGCGTGATTCCCTCAGCGAACTGGCCGTGAATGTCGACTTCTATAGCTATATGTGAAATCACAAAACCGATGTTTAAAATGACATTAAAAAATTATATTGTTTAAGTATCTTTACATTACACGGACATATAAAAGGCATCATTTTGTAAATGCATTTGTTGAATGTAAATGTTAAGGGTCTTGAAATTATAAGTGTATATGGGATTGCCAAAAAGAAGTGCTTTCAAGCAAGAATTAAAAAGTCTAAAATGGAATAACATAAACAAATGTTTTGGAAAGATAATTGAAAATGTCGCAAGAACCGGCTCCAGCCTTGATCCGCCTAACCCGGTCAAGTCGGGATTCGGCCGACACTTTTGAAAATAAAAATTTAATAAGACGAAATAAATGTTTTGATTGGAAACGCTGAGTAAACCTGCCCACTGATCCGCCAACCGTCAAGTAGATTCGGTCGCGACACTTTTGAAAATGAAAATTTAATAAAAACGAAAACTAAAAGGATTTAATCGCATCCCATCATGAAATGTAATTGAAAAAAGGAGTTGATTAATGGCTTCTCGCCGAGATAATGAAAGAGTCTAAAATGTATTGGAAATAGTTTGATTTGACTTCAGATGAATTTGATATGACTCGATTTGTTCCGACCGCTTATTGTATACGTATACGCTTATATTTTGAACAGGATTTGATCATCATACAATACGTAGTAGATATGTGCCATAACCTGTAAAAGACATGACACAGGAAGCAATATGAACAAGATAATGATAAAGTTAATCGAAAAGAATAAAATCTACATGTATAATATAGATGAGTTAGAAGTCACATAAGAATAGGCTCATATATGCATAAGTAAAAGTAAATGTAAAAAGACAAAGGATCGGGCGACATTTTGTTATTGGTCGTTACTGCCTATATGTTCCCACTAAGCAGAGTTTAGCACGGTGTTCAATCCGTGTAGGTAATCGAAGATGACATAGAGATGTGATATCCCACACCGCGGCTCGGCCATCTCGTAGATAGGTGCTCACTAGCACTGTCGCAATCTCGATGTTTGTATTAGATATGCATGGTATAAGTATTTGTATAAGTAATTGGGACTTAGCATATGTGTAGAGATTTTAATTTCGCATACCACTCCGATGGTAGTTCCTTTTCTTGTATATATAAATGACAATTGGTTATTACAAAATTAATTGTATACCCACAGTATAAGCAAGTCAACAAAAAGTAAAGAGTCCCAAAGACATGGTTTTGCACTCGAAACTAGCCCGATTCGCCAATCGGTCGGACCGGGGATCGGCGTGACAAGTAGTTTCCAAGATGCATTCTCATTTTTTCGCAGCTCTTTCTCCCTTATGTCTATCTCTTCTTTCCATTCTTCTTCTCGCTTCAAATTTTGCTCCCATTGTCGCTCTTTTCTTTAAAATTAGCTTCTAAGAATTCTTAGACCGATTTATCGCTCCTAATTTCTTCTCTATCTTCCATTTCTTTTCATTGATATTAACATCTCCATTATTTCAAATAGCCTTTCCATTTCTTCTAGAGCTCTCTGTAAGATCAGGAAAATTTTCTCTCACATCAGGGTATGAATGACTTTAGTGGGCCTTATCTCTACACCGCATTCTCCTCTTCTTCGTTGAAGGAGTTTTTCAGGAAATTCTCTAAATTTCCATGTTATCATTCTCCTCTGTTGGCTCTACTTCCACCTCTATTATTCCCTATGATTTTTATCTTCGCCCTTGTCACCCTTAATTGGGTGGTTAAGGAGAGACTCTATATTACTTCTTCTTCTTCCATGATCCCTTCCACTCCAGCCAAAATGCATAATCAGATGGTTACTAGGGCGGAATTAGCCCTCTTTTGTTGCTCAGATGATAGCCCCTAATGGAGCCTTCGATCAGACTTCCCATATTAATTTTATATCCCTTCAAGATTGCATATAAAATTATGGCTTCTTGTTCCCTGACAGAGCACAAATGTTTAGTTGGGATTACAACTGATGCGATGAAATATAACCAAACCTTTGCCTCCTCTATGAGAGATCCTCTGTTTATGGCTTGGTGTGGGTTCTTCTTCGTTGCCTCCCACTTTCCCTGTCCAGCTATTAACAGGTTGATAATCTTCTCATGGTCTGGTTTTTCAAACAACTTCTTGAATTTCGAGCCATGTTTGAGTTCCTTCAATTGAAATACTTCATTAATTCTCTTGTGCTCGAAAGGAACCCATACCCCTCGTACATATAGTCCTCATCTCCCCACCATGCTCTGAGTAAAATTCTTCTTGCCAGAGCAAATGTTTAAGGAGCCTTTGTGCTTGCGTAAGAAATCCTAACCTTCTTCTATTATTCCTAAAAGGAGAAATTAGCTTCCCAAACACCCTCTCGCTGAAACCTTTATCAACGAATAATTTGTTCCATAAATCATGAGCCTCAATAGAGACAAAGTCCCTATCACTCTGATTCCGCTTTCATTGTGCCCCCACTCGATTCTCGTCTTTGCTTTCCTTCCTTCCTCACCGGTCTCTCCCGTCGTGCCAGGTCGTCTCTTCGCTATGGTCGTCCCGTGTCGAGGTTCCAAGTGAACCTCTTCCTCCCCTATGAGCATATTCATTCATCATCCTCATCGATTAAACAAGGTTCCGGTTTTCTTCCATCGACGAGGTTTTTGAAGTTGGGTTTTTAAGACTCTAGAATCTAGGGTTTTGATATTCAAAGAGAGAAAGAGAATGGAAGATTAGGTGATGATGCAACTAGATTGAAGTCTTGGAAGAAAAATGGCTGTTCAGCTTCAACTTTTTCTTATTGATGGGATCAATGATATCATTGTTTAATGGAGTGTCATAACATTAATGTCTAAGTCACAACACTAATTGTTAACAATAAGTACCTCTTTTAATGTTGCGATGCCTCAGACAGAACATTTAAAACCTACAATTACTGTGATTTAAACAATCCTGGTCGCGACCTACTTAGGTTTTTCGCGACTACAAGTGTGGTCTTGACAAATAAATTGATGTCACGACAAAATTTTCTCTTTCTTCAGTCATTCCTGGTCGCGACATAATTTCTACTGTCACAACATTGTGCCTTACACCAATCAATTAGGTTCACACATGCTGTTGCGACCCAGGAATTATGTTGCGACCTTAGTTTGTTTTTAACAATAAGGCTTCAGGTTAAGGACAATCGAAATTTCTTAGTTCTCATGTTATTAGTTCAGACCCTTGTCGACCTAGAAAATTTCCAGGTCTCTATAAACAATGTTTTATTCTTATTTTCCAGCAATTTATAGTCTTCTTTGATATACTCAATTCACCCAAGGCATAGTTGTATAAACATGTATAACATTCAAGGAACCTAATTCAAACAAGAATCATTCATCATTCAAATGTTCAACAAATCAACTCATCAAAGCATAAGATTCAATATTGAATTTAAAATCCAATTCCCCCAAACTTCAATCATGCATTCTCTAAAAAAACAATTAATCAGAGAGCATAATACTTCCCCTCAATTTCTTGTGTGCATACTGGAAGCAATAAGTGAAGAATCTATTTCTGCTTGTACTCCCACTAACTTGCAAAAACACTCAAAATTTTTAAATAGTAGAACAACATACAAGTCTAACTAAAAACTTAAAATTTTAAACACATTAATTGATTTACAAAACATGTACAGTACAAAATATTGTATAGGTTGCCTCCCACGAAGTCAGTTTCGCTTTGAGTCCCAATTTGACTTCACGCTATGATTCTTTGTTTTCAAAGAAAATTCTTCTGAATCCTAGAACCTGAATTAGTCTTCACTCTATCTTCCAAAAGGCATGCTTTAATCTTTGACCATTCACTTTGAATTCTTCTTCTTTACTGGTTTTCAATGTCACTGTCCCAAAGGTTGTACTTTCCATTACTGCATAAGGACCACTCCATTTTGATCTAAGCTTTCCTGGAAACAGTTTCAGTCTGGAGTTGAATAACAGGACCTGATCTCCTGCCTAAAATTCCCTCCTCAAAATTTTCTGATCATGCCATTTCTTTGTTTTATCTTTGTAAATTCTGGCATTATCATAAGCTTCATTTCTCAGCTCTTCCAATTCATTCTGTTTGAGTAATCTTTCTTCCTTAGCAGCCTTAAAAGAAAAATTCAATTTCTTGTTGGCCCTCATTTCTTTGTATTCCAATTCAAGAGGGAGGTGACAGGGTTTATCGTGCCACAATTTCCGTGGTGGAGACATTCCAATGGGGAGTTTTATTCGCTTTATAAGCTCACAATGTATCATTAAGCTTTAGAGACCAATCTCTTATGCCGAACTTACAAATCTTTCAAAAAATCTTCTTGATCTCCCTAAATTTAATTTTTGTCATTTTATTTTAAGATGATAAGCTAGACTCATTATGTTTGATTCCATACTGCCATGAGTTTTTCAAACACCTTGTTTGCAAAAATGGCCTCCATCACTTATGATAGTTCTGGGTGCCCCAAATATGCTCAAAATATTTCTCTGTAAGAATCTCACAACTATATTAGCATCATTTTTGGGACAAGCTGTTTCTTTCACCCATTTAGATACATTGTCCACAGCTAAGAATATGTACAGATTTCTAAATGAAGATGGAAAAGGTCCCATGAAATCTATTCCCCACACATCAAAAAGCTGCACCACCAAGATACCTTGCAGGGGCATTTCATGTCTTCTACTGATATTTCCCATTCTCTGGCATTGATCACAAAGTTTAACCCACTCAAAAAAATCTTTGAAAATGGTAGGGCAATAAAACCCGATTGAGAATTTTATGGGCCGTTTTGTCTCCCGCAAAATGTCCTCCATATGGTGATGCATGACATTCATATAAAATTCTGTCCTTGTTCACTTTCTGGTACACACCTCCTGATTATCATATCAGCTCCTCTTTTGAATAACAATGGGTCATCCCATATATAGAATCTGCTGTCAGTCCTTAACTTCTTTCTTTGTTGGTAGCTGAATTCTGATGGTATAACTCCACAAGCTAGAAAATTTACAATGTCAGCATACCAGGGTGATTGGAATGACAACCTGAATAATCGCTTCATCCGAAAGCCGCAATTCTATTCCATTTTCTTTTACAGTAGTCTTTTCAATTCTTGACAAGTGATCAGCTATCACATTATCACAACCCTTCCTGTCCTTGATCTCCAAATCAAATTCCTGCAGTAACAATACCTATATGATCAGTCTTGGCTTAGCTTCTTTGCTTGCCATCAAATATTTAATTGCAGCATGATCAGTATGGATGATGACATGGGATCCCAATATGTATGACCTGAACTTTTCTACATGCAAATACCATGTGGCCAACATCTCTTTTTCGCAGTTGAGTAGTTCTCTTGAGCTTCATTGAAAGTTTTGTCAGTATAGTATATGGTCTCTAAACATTTTGTCAATTTTCGTCCCAATACAAATTCTATCAGATAATCATCGCATCACACATAATCTCAAATTCCTTATTCCAGTCTGGTTTGGCCATGATGGGAGCTTCAACTAATTTGGATCTGATCTCTTCAAATGAGGATTGGTAAAATTCATAAAAATTAAACTTAATATCCTTTTCCAGTAGTCTACACAATGGTCTTGTAATTTTTGAGAAGTCTCTGATAAATCTTCTATAAAAACCTGCATGTCCCAAGAAACTTCTTACTCCCTTGACTGTTGTTGGTGGAAAAAGAGTCTCTATGATGGAAACCTTGCTTGGTTCACTTCCACTCGTGATATAAATTCTATGCCCAAGGACAATGCCTTCTGTTACCATGAAATGACATTTTTCCCAATTTAAGGCTAAATTCTTGTCCTGACATCTGTGAAGTATTGTCCCCAAATTTTGTAGGCAATGTTCAAAACTGGATCCATAAATTGTGAAGTCATCCATGAATATCTCCATAACCTCCTCTGCCAAATCTGAGAACATAGACATCATGCATCTTTGAAATGTAGCAGGAGCATTGCATAACCCAAATGGCATTCTTCTAAAAGAAAAAGTACCATAAGGGCATGTGAAAGTAGTTTTCTCCTGGTCCTCAAGTGCAATAGAAATTTGGTTATATCTAGAATATCCATCAAGAAGGCAGAAGTGAGGGTGTCCTGCTAATCTATCCAACATCTGATCAATGAAGGGTAGGGGAAAATGATCCTTCCTAGTTGTAGTATTCAATTTTCTATAATCTATACACACCGTCCATCTTGTCACAGCTCTTGTAGGAATTAGTTCATTCCTTTCATTCATGATCACAGTGAATCCACCATTCTTGGGAACCACATGAACTGGGCTCACCCAAGGGCTGTCTGATATTGCAAAAATAAAGTCTGCATTTAACCATTTTAGCACTTCCTTCCTTATAATGATCCTTCACATCGGATTCAAATTCTCTCCTTTGATGTTCAATCAAGTCGTTGCATTATCTTCTAGCGTATTCTCAGGCATGCAAATAGAAGGACTGATACCTTTGAGATCTTCAATTGACCAAGCAATTGCTTCCTTTTATTTCCTTAGAATCTTTAACAGCTTATGTTCTTCATTCTCAGCCAATGTAGCTAATATAATCACTGGTTTTGCCTTTTCTAGTTCTAAGAAAGCATATTTCAAATGACTAGGCAAGTCTTTCAATATTAACCCTTCTGTACTGGTTTCTTGCTCAGTTGCTTTCTTTTCCTTGCTGCATTAATTTTCTTTACCGTTTTCATTCAAACTCAAGACTGTTTCTGTATATTGCAAACTGGAATGTAACAATTCATAATCAACATTCTTAAGACACTGGAAATTCATCTCATTTTCATTAATAGAATGCTGAATGTTACACCGAAGTTCAGCTCAAAACCAAGGGACTAATTTTATCTATAGCCATAATTTTCTCCATCAACATCGTGACCGTGTTAAGCTTTGTTGAGGTTGAAGTGCACGTCATTTCCCACTCTCAAGGTTAGCTCACCCTATACATCAATCAAACTCCAAGCCAAGAAGTAGTCTTCCTAACAAAGAAAGGAAACCTATGTGTCCTCTTCCATTTTCATGATAACAAAATTCAAAAGGAAGATGAATTTCCCTACCTTGACTAGTACTTCATCAAGGACTCCTTTTGGTTATGCCATTGACCTATCAGCCATTTGCAGTGTAATTGTTGTTAGAGTAAGTTCCCCCAAACTCAACCTTTGTACCATTGATAAGGGCATCAAGTTGATACTGGCACCTGAGTCACACAAAACTTTCTTGAATTCATATTTCCCAATTATGCAGGGAATGGTAAAACTGTCAGGGTCTTTCATTTTAGCTGGTAGGCTCTTTCTAATAACTATGACTACATGTCAGAAGTTTAGGCTCACTCACCTCTTCATCAACAATTTTCTTTCTTTGCCAAGATATCCTTGAGGAATTTTGCATAGTTTGGCATTTGAGTGATAGCATCTGCAAAAGGAATGTTAATTTCTATCTTCTTGAAAATATCCAAGAATTTAGAAAATTGTTCCTCCTTCTTTGACTTCTGAAGTCTTTATGGGAAATTAACTCGCAGCAAGGTAGGTTTAACCTTCTCTTTGCTTTGTCTGCGCTCTAGGGCCGGAACTTCAGCTCAACTCGAACTTCTTTTCATTCTTTTTCCCGCCTTCTTCCTCCTCTTCTTACTCAGTCTTTTCTTTCTTTTCTGCTCTGTTGTTGCTTAATTCCTTGCCACTCCTTAGATGGAATGCCATACAGTCCCTTGGATTCTTCTAGGTGTCACTAGGGAAAGCATCCTTGGTCTTGTTCTGCAAGGTTGAGGTCAACTGCCTAACCTGTGTTTCCAAGTTCTTGAGTGAAGCATTAGTGTTTGCTTGAAAATTTTGTGTGTTGGATTTAAAAGTGTCTAACTCAACAAATTTTTGTTCATGGAGGTTTAGCAGCTTTTTGTTGTCCCCCATGAACTGTAGCATTTTCTCCTCAAAGAACTGAGTCCTCTTCTGACCTTGATATTCATTTCTATTCTCTCCTTGCTGTTGCTGCTATTGGAACCTTGGTGGATTATATCCTTGCTGAAAACGTTGCCCATGTTTAGGGCCCTATGATGCTCCTCCACCATATGAGAAGTTCTCATGGCCCCTTAGTGCCGGTGTGTGTAGTGTGTAGGCGTTGGGGTTAGGCTTAAAATGGTAGCTTTCTCTGCTCATCTAAATAATTAGCCTCAACTTGATAGGATCCTCCTCAATCCTTGATGTGGATCCTCATCAATTGTCCCTCAGCACTTCTACTGATTCCATCTCTTCCTACTGCTCCAATTTCATGAGCATAGTGTATTCTTTTCTCTTGATTCCCCAACTTGTGCATTATTGCATCAAGTTTTGCTTCCATAGCAGTCATTTTATTGAGCTCAATGACCCCACTCCCCTTTGTTCTGTTGTTGCTCCCTAAAGATTCAGATGGAGCTTTCATGCTGTGCATTCGGGCCGTGTCTTCTATCACCAAGCCAGCTTCTTTCACTTCTTCGCTTAAATGCCCCACATCACATGCCTATGATAAATTTTAGAGTGTATCATTCAAGGAGTGGTAGACAATATCCATTTGGGTCTTCAGGTCTATTCCATGCATAGGGCACCTCTTTAACAACCTTTTGTACCTTTCTGCAGGGAGTATATAAGCTTTCATCCTCCTTTGCTCAACACACAATCTCCCTTCTTCTTCTATTGTGAGGTGGAGGAAAATCGCTCTGTGTAAGCCTCCACCAACTCTTCCCATGTATTAACTGAGCCATATGGTAATGATTCATACCATGTGGCTGCTATATCTCTTAAGGAAAAGGGAAAGAGATGTAGTTTGATCACCTCTGGTCTCACACCGTTTAGTTTAACTGTGTTGGCCATCTTGAGGAATCTGCCCATGTGCTCATTAGGATCTTCAGTAGGGTGGCCTGTAAATTGATTCTGTTGCACCATGGTGATCAATGCTAGTTTTAACTCAAAATTATTAGTCTCTATAGCAGGTTGTCTAACTGCTTAATATTCTTCTTGGATAACTGATCTCCAGAAATCCTCCATCAGATTCGTGATCGGGAGTCTTTCTAACGCCGCTTTCTTGTTCCACTGTCTGACCCATTCTTTCATCTGCCATAATTGATGTTTCTGCACTTCTGACCTTCCTTAAGTTCCTCAATGTTCTTTCCAATTCAATATCTAAGGGAAAGATCTGATTCTGGTTTCTTGTTGATGAGTCTAAAAACTCATTTGATTTTTAATCCATTTTTCTGAGCATATTACAAGATAAATGTTGATTCGTATGCAGAAATGTGGATAATTTATCTAAATTTAATTTTGCGTAGTAAGTACGCAGTGCTTAAAATCCCAAAGAAACTGTAAGAGATCAAATTCTACAAGCGTAAATGAAGTCGCAATGAAAATCGGTCAGGATGTGAAGCTCATTTGTTCAACATTTCAAGTCACGACATCACCAAGATCAGTCTTTAGGAAGAAATGGAAGACCTTAGCAAGCGAAGTCGTGACTTGAAGTTGAGCTTGCGACCAAAATGACCAAAGCAACAAGTGAAAGAGGTTGCGATAAAGGAAGTGTGGTTGAGACTAAAGGAATTATTCAAGGTAGATAGAATCTTCAGTCGCGCCACCACGCTGATATCGCGACGCCAATTGAAGACAACTGAGGTCGCAACGTCAATCTGAGGTCATGACGTGGATCCGTAAATGAAGCCACAAGGAAGGTCTCTGCAAGAAAATGAAGTTGCAACTAGTTTTTAAATGAAGGGCTCCAATCTGAGGTCGCACGTGCAGTTGAGGTCTCGACATTGAAATGGGAACTGGAGTCTCAACAGAGAGATTAAAGTTGCAACCAAACTAAGAGTTAAAGAACAAAAGGGAGGTCACAACCTAAAGCGAAGCCAAACGAAGTCCTTGCCAAGAAACTGAAGTTGCGACCACTTTATTAATCAAGGACCACAAACGATGTCACGACCACTCATTAAGGTCGCGACCTAAAGAAGAACTGAGTAGAAGAAATCAAAGTTGCAACTACTTTTGAGCAATTGGGACTACAGGCAACCAGAAAAAGAGCAACATGAGGTCGTGACATCACCTTGAGGTCACGACCTGGAATAGAGGTTGGAAGGAGGAAACTGGTTGCAACAAAGAATTGAGGTTGCGACCAGAAGAAGGGAATGAACATCAGGAGAGGTCGCGACACCACATTTCAAGTTGCAACGTAAATTCACAAAGTCGTGAGCGCGTAAGACCACAAATAAGGTCGCGACATGCAGCGCAACAAGGAAGAGGAGTCCTGACTCAGAACTGAGGTCGTGACTCAGAATGCAGAAGAACAGAAAGACAACGAGGTCGCGACTTGAAACCATGGTAGCGACATCAACTCTTGAGAAACACAGAGCCAACAAGGTCGCGACCACAAACGATGTCACGACCATTAATCCAAGCAGCTGCAAGGAACCTGGTCGCAATAGAAGTAACAAGGTCGCGACTGAACAAGAGCAAACAAGGGAAATCCAAGTCGCGACACCAGCTTGAGGTCGTGACCTAGGATAGTAAACTGGGCTTTCTTTTGGGAATTCCACTTGGAGCTTTTTCACACAAAGCCCATTTTCTTTTCGACGCTTATAAATAGACAAAGGTTAGAATAGTAAAGTAGCTTCCGCCTTCACCACCTAAAAGGAGAACGGGAGAGGAACCTGTATAGTTTAGAGTAAAATTTTTCATTTTTTATTTTATTTTCTTTTCTTTTCACTTTTCGATCTCGAATTTGCGAACCCGTACGTAAACGAGGAGCCGGATTTATTTTATTTATGCCATTTCTTCTTAAAATTACGCCTCGAAAATTTATGAAATTCAGACAATTTTCTTCTCGAATTCATTTCAGCTTCGCTCATTGCAATTATAGTGGATGGGACGTGATCTGTGACTCCATTTATTTAATTGTAATGCAAGAATTGAACGCACTGGGCTGATTTGATTTTACATTTAGTTACGCCTTTTCTCGCAAAAATGGAGAAAATTATTTGGGTTCTGGATTTACTTACTTGGTGTCGTTTTAATCGATAAGTTCTAATGGTAAAATTTAGACACTCGCTTAAGGAGTGTATCTTCCTCCATTTATAGATTCTCTCAAGGTGACACGTAGATGGAGATTCCCGAGAGCCGAGAGCATTTTCTTATGGGTATGTTAGACTAATTACTTATTAATCAAGAGCCTCTAAATTTATTTATAACACCCATCTACTTCATAATGAAGTTGAGGAAAGATTTGTGAAAATATAATAATCAAAGATTCATCCCAATTCAAAAGTAAAGTCTAATCTCTCATAGCTTTAGATCATAATCAAGTGGAAAGGAAAACCAATAGATCTAAGATGAGCCACCAATATGTAACTTTTTGCAAAACTATATTATGCAAAAGATCATAATACTGCAATGGGCATAAGAGTTATTGAGAAAGAAAAAAACCTGATTCAAGAAAATACAATACAAGTAACTGGTTCGATCTTGACTTTTAAGAGGAAGTTACAGCTCCCCAACTGGGGAATATGGAGAACTGAATTCGCAAGATTAAAGGGCCCAACAACTGTGATCCAACAAATGCAAATAGATAAATGTACTTCTGTAGGAATCGACCGCTTCATCAGAATTCACTGCTAGTTTTCGCTTTCAGTGAAACTAATTCAAATTCCAAGATTCCCTATCATTATTTTTAGTCATTTACTTTTGTTTTGTTTTAGTTCAATGGTTAGTCAATAGTCTAGGATCTTTAATTTTTAGATAAAAACTTTCACTATGAGTTTAAAGTCCAAATAGCATAGAATTTTAGTAGTTGGGGTAGTTGATCTCTAATCTTTGTCAATCTCTGTGGGAATGATACCTGGACTTACATTAAGATTATTACTTGTAAGGACCTATGAACTTGCAAAGGTTTTATGGTAGACTGGGGACCATTTTTAAATCATGAACATTAAGAAATAATTATTTTATCAAGCAAATGGTCCAAAGTGACATGGTAAAGAGAAGTGTAAAGGCCTTGTAACTATGAATTTGAGTGGGTTTTAGTCTATATAGAAAAGGCAAACAAGTTTTATGGCGCTACTGCTCTGGATTGAAAGGGATTTTGAATAGATCAATATTCTAACAAATAGGAAATGCTAATTTGGACATTTTATAAAAGAAAAGAACAAACAAATTTTTACAAGTAATGGTTGTACCAAATCCACCGATCTTTACCAGCTATGCTTGGAGAGTTTCACTTTAGTTCGACTATCTTATTAACTGAAAGTGTGTTTCACTTCGTGGAAATCCTTAATGCACAGAAACAGATTCGCATCTGCCGCGCCAGACACCGACTCGAAAGAACACTGCTTAAGAAAGACTAAAAGAGAAGAGTAAACGCAGCAAATACGGTAGATAGAGAGACATGACCGCATGTAGGGAGCAAAGGACAAAGAATGTATGCGCCTCCTTTGTCGACACAATGGAGGATTTCTCTGAGGCCTATCATTCGTGAAGAATATTATGCAATCGTACGTTTACCGCGGATGCAAATAATCTCTCAACTAAAGCCACTTGATAATAATGGTGCAGCAAAGACGCTTCCTCACTGTGCCACCCACCGAAGACCCCAACGAGCACCCGGGTAGATTTCAGATGGCAACACGCTGAAGTCGAATGGTGTGAGGCCAGAGGTGATAAAGCCGCATTCCTTCCCATTTTCCTTCTTAAGAGATATAGCGGTACCACATGGTATGAGTCATTACCATAGTTCAATTGATACTTGAAGAACTCGTAGAAGCATACTTCAAGTGTGTTCCTTTCCCATCTCTCACCTTTGATGAAGAAGAGATCATGTTGTTCCAAATGCGGGAAGATGAGAGCCATACATAGCGCTTCGGGGAGAGATTCAAGAGGTCGCCAAAAGGTGCTCCATGCATGGAATTGATTTAAAACTGAGATGGATATAGTGTATCATGCCCAATGATACATCTAAAGGCATCATTGACGCTTCAAGGGCCTGTGGAGCATTCAAAAGAAAAAGTGCTGAAGAGGCTAGGGATCTGATAGAAGACCTAGCCAAGTGCAATATGAAAGCTCCATCTGAGTTTAGAAAGGGTACACAGAGGAAAAGGGGTCATGGAGCTGAGTAAAATGACAAATTATAGAAGCCGGTTAGATGCCATCATGCACAAGATGGAAAACAGAAAGAAAATGCACACCGTTCATGAAATAAGAGTCATGGAAAGAGAAGCAATGAGAAGAAGTGCTGAAATACCAAAAGAAGGGGACGCTTATGAGGTTGAGGAGGCTAAGTACGTGAATGAACCAAGAAATTACCATTTCAAGCCAAATCCTAACCTACCCACACACTACAGTCCAACATTGAGGAACCATGAGAATTTCTCATATGGTGAAGGGGCACATAAGGCCCAAGGCTGACGTAATCCTCAACAGGATATCGCCAGCCCACCAAGGTTCCAAACAGCTATGCATCAAGGGTGAAGGTGAATGACTATCAAAGGTCATAGGAGGACTCAATCCATTTGAAAGAACAAATGCCGCAATTTCATGGGGACAACAAGAGGCTTATACACTTCCATGAACGTAAACTGATTCTGACTTCGGGAAAGTTTCACGATGATACCATATTTCAAGAATACAAGTGCCTCATTGAAAACTTGGAGACACAAGTAGGGCAAATGCCCTAGTATGCCAAATCGTATATGGCACATTCTAGTGACACTCAAAAGAATCCAAAAGGGACCATGATGTCGCTAAGAAGTGGGAAAGAAGCGGCAACAATGAAGAAGAAAGAAAGGAAAGAAGAATCGACGCGTAACAAGAAGAACCGGAAAGGAATGAGAGAAGAAAGATACAGACACCAAATTTCAAGGAAGCAGCTGGCGTAAACAGAAGGAGAGAGTACCAACTTATACACCTACGCACTTCGCAGGCTTCGTAGCAAAGGAAGAGCAAAGCTTAAATTTCGACATCTTCAAGAAGATAGAAATCAATATCCCAGTTGCAGAGGTAATCAACCAAATGCCTACTTATGCAAAATTTCTGAAGGAGATACTGAACAAGAAAAGGAAAATAGCTGAGGAAGGAATAGTGAACTTGACTACAACCCCGTGAGGCAGCTTATCCAAAGAAAGCTCCCAGCAAAAACGAAGGACCCGTGCGCTTCACCATTCCCGCTCCATAGGGAAATATGAATCTAAGAAGGCCTTATAGGATTCTCGTGTTAGTATAAATTTGATGCCTTTATCGCTGGTGTGAGACTAAGTTTGGGGAATCCACCTCAACAGCAATCACATTGCAAATGGTTGACAGATCAATGGCACATCCAGAAGGTGTTCTTGAAGATGTGCTTGTCAAGGTGGGAAAATTCATCTTCCTTGTGGATTTTGTTATTATGAAGATGGAGGAAGACACCCAAGTTCCTTTGATGCTAGGAAGACCCTTCTTAGCTACCGGAGTCGTTCTTGATAGATGCGTAAAGGTGAACTCGGCACTGGGTGGGGAATGAAGCAAAGGCACTTTAATCTAATAAGAGTCGGAACACCTCATGTAGATGAGAAAAGTTGTAGTGGTTGTAGAAAAACAATAGTCTTCTCGTTGTTGAGTTGAATTCTCTCGATCAGATTTTCAACATTCTATCAATGAAATTGAGATGAATTTTCGCATCTTGAGAGTATTGATTGTGAAATGTTGCCTTCCTAAATTCAGATAACAAAGAAACGGTCCCAAGCATGAATGAAAACAAATAAGATGATGTATGTGTACTTAGGGACAGAAAATCATTTGAGCAGAAACTTGTGCAGAAGGGTTAATATTGAAAGAATTGCCCAATCATTTGAAATATGCTCTCTTAGAACCAAAAAATAGAAAACTAGTTATCATATCACCAGATTGATCAATCAAGAACAGGTTGAAATTTCGAAAGTACAGGAAGTTATTGCTTGGTCAATTGAGGATCTGAAGGGTATCAGTCCTCCATTTGCATGCACAAAATATTGGTTTAATGATAATGCAAAACTTCTATTGAACATCAAAGGAGGTCAACCCGTGATGAAAGAAGTCATTTAAAAGAAGTTCTAAAATGGTTGAATGCGTGCTCATATATATATTAGATAGTTCTTGGGTGAGCCCAGTACATGTGGTTCCAAGAAAGGTGGATTCACTGTGATCAGAAATGAAAAGAATGAACCCGATTCCTACAGAACCGTGGGATGTGATGCAGGGGTAAACATTGATTACGAAAACTAAATACCGCAACAAGAAAGGATCATTTCCCTGCCTTTCATTGATCGATGTCGGATAGGTCAAGCAGACACCCTCACTTTTGTTTTCTGATGGATACTTCGGATATAACTAAATCGCTATCGCACTGAGATCGTGAGAAACCACCTTTACATGCCCATTGGTACTTTTTCTTTGTGAAGAATGCCATTTGGTTTGGTGTGGTAATGCTCCCGTACATTCCAAAGATGCATGATGTCTATATTTTCCGATGAAGTGTAATAGTTATGGAGATCTTCATGGATGATTTCACAAGAAGGATCCGTACTTTGAACAAAGGCTCGCATAATTTGGGGGACAAGATTCAAAGGTGCTGACAAGAATCTAGCTTTGAATCGGGAAAATGCCACTTAGCGGCTACAGTAAGGAATTGTCTTAGGCATGATTTCACAAAGAGGGCTAGAAGTAGACCACAAAAGTTTCAATTATAAGAGAAATCGATGCCACCCACTACAAGGAATTAAAGTTTAAGACAGTTTGATTTTACATAAAGATTTATCAGAGATTTCTCAAAATTGCTGCACCACTCACGCAGTATCACCGGAAAAAGATACTAAGTTCACCCTTTGATTAATCCTGCCAGAATTCTTTTGAAGAAAACAAATCCAGATTAGTTGAAGCTCCCATCATGGCAAAACCAGATTAGAACAGAGAATTTGAAATCATGTGTGACGCCAGTGATTTTGCAATGGGAGCTGTATTGGGACAGAAAGCTGAAAAGGTATTCAAGGCCATATACTATGCCAGCAAAACCTTCAATGAAGCTTAGGAAAATTATTCTACTACTGAAAAGGAGATGCTGGCAATAGTATTTGCATGTGAAAATTTAGGCCATACATTTTGGGGTCCCATGTTATTATACACACTGATCACAAAGAATTAAATATCTAATGGCAAAGAAAGAAGCAAACCAAGACTCACTCGTGGTATTATTACAGGAATTTGATTTAGAAATAAAGACAAGAAAGGTTGCGGACAATGTGTGATACCCGATCACTTGTCAAGAGGGAGAAACCATTGCATGCGTAAGAAAGGGAAATAGCGTAAAATTTTCCGATGAGTTAAAGTATTCCAAATTGCCACCCATCACCTGGGTATGTCGATATCATGGAACTTCTTAAAGATGTGGAATTATGCCATCGAATTCGGGGCCATCACAGAGAAAAAGCTAAGGACTCCACAAAGAAGTACTACATCCGGGATTCACTCCACCGCTATTTAAAAGAGGAGCTGACTGGAACATCTAAGATGTGTACCAAGGCGTAGCAAAGCAAGATTTTACAGAATGTCATGCATCACCATACTGAGGACATTTTGGTGTGGGACAAAACAGCCCACAAAATTCTCCACCTGGATTTTATTGGCCTACTATTTTCAAGGACTGTTTTGAATGGGTGAAGCTATGTGATCAATGCCAAAGAATGGGAAATATCAGCAAAAGGCATGAAATGCCCCTGCAAGGTATTCTGGTGGTGCAATTATTTGATGTATGGGTAATAGATTTTATGGGGCCTTTTCCAGCTTCATTTGGAAATATATACATAAATTTAGCCGGGTGGATTATGTATCGAAACAAGCCGAGGCAACAACTTGTCCCAAAATAATGCCAACACAAGCCAGGATTTTACAAAGAAATATTCTCAAGCAGATTGGGACAATCTTAACTATAATCGTTGACGGAGGAAGCCACTTTACAACAAGGTGTTTGACAAACTCATGGGCAAAATATGATATCAAACACATTATAAGCTTGGCTTATCATCCTCAAACAAATGTCGAAATTTCCAACAGGAGATAAAGAAAATTCTGAAAAGACCGTAAGCTCCAAGATAAGAGATCGGGTCTCGAACTTAATGATGCACTCGGGCATACAGGACCGCTTTAAACTCCCATTGAATGTCCCCTACACACCGGGTCTTTGGAAAACTCACACCTTCCTCTTGAGCTAGAATATAAAGCTATGTGGGCCATCAAGAAGCTAAATTTTGATTTCAAGGCTGCTAAAGAAGAGAGGTTACTCCAATTAAATGAATTGGAAGAGTTGAGGAATGAAGCCTATGATAGTGCCAGAATCTACAAAGATAAAACAAAAAAATGGCATGATCAAAGAATTTTGAGGAGGGAATTCAAAGCAGAGATCGTCCTCGTTATTCTAATCCAAACCAAGACTCTTTCCAGGAAGTCGAAATCAAAATGGAGGAACCATATACGTAGTATCAAGTACAACATTCGGGGGTAGTGACACTTAAAAACCAAAGAATCATGAGGAATTCAAAGCACGGTCGAGATTAAAGCCGGTGAAGCCCTAAAACTCGGTGGGTCCGCGACAACCCACTGACCCGCGGATTACTCGTGAACGCAGTAATCCGACACTACTGTTTAAAATCGGGTAGAGCCTTTGTACTGAGCTTCACCAAGGTACAAATCAAGCCCTAACAATTACAATGACCACACAGGTCCAAATGTGAGGAAAATAAATGGCCACTGGGCCCCCCGCATCAATACTCACAATATAAATGAGTCCAACCAAATATATATCTCATGGTTCAAGAGTTTCAAGCATTACTCTTAACATATTAAACCTTAGAATTTTATTACATGTATACAAAAATAACTACCAAAGCCACAACCCTAGCTTTCTTTCTCTCTCAAACGGTCTTTTAATGAGTGTCATCTTCCCTACGCTTCCCGCACCTAAAATAGTGATCCTCGACGTAGTGAGCAAAGCCCAAGAGTGATAATTTTCTACATGGTTACCCCCACCTGGGCGCAGCTATGCATGGCAAACACTCACATTCAAGCGCTTCATGAACCTACTCAAATGTCTACATGCCCAATCCCATGTCCCGGAAGTCTCACCGAATTTCACATATGCCTAAGCCGAATGCGAAGAAATCACAAAAGAAAAGCTTTTTGTTCTTGAAAACACACTACCAGTTTAGGTAAAATATTGACTAATCCGAGGCGAATGTGTTGGAGAACCTTCCTAAACAATTCATAGGCTCCTACGACGTGATATTGTTGATCCATTTTCACACCATTCTCCTCCTGAACCTCCATTTAAAATTCCTTTTCAAACATTTTCATTTTTGTTTCATTTCACTGTCATGCACTCACCCTAATATTCTGTATGCCTGCGCTGCATATGGAATGCATGATGCCAATCTCCAAACACATTCATGCTAATATATTCACATGCATATATATTAACATAACTAAATCACATAAACATGTTATAAATTCACAAAGCATCACACCAAAAATTAGCTACATGGGCTAATTAACAAACACAAGCAATTCATTTTGGAATCACTCAACACTACAAACACAAAAATATTCACGTTATTATTCACATGAACAAAGAAACCCTGCCATCAAGCCTCACGACCACCAAATAGGAATTTTCTCCACTCGGTTCAAAGCTTTTGAGACCGAGTTTACGGCTAAAACAAGCCTCAGAACGTTCCTAACCATTTACATGGTTCTTAAACAAGGGATTACCACAAGTAGGAAAAGGACCCTCACTCTCTTGAAAGCTGTCGAACTCCACGAAATCAAGGCTCCACGCAGAGCCTTCGTCGTTGTAGAACGACTTTGCTTCTTGCTCCGTTGAAAACCGACGGTCCGATCGACCGGAATCCTAGAGAGAAGGTGCTCCTTCTCTCTCTAAAATCACCAAAAAAAACAGCCACTGCATCTCCCTTTTTCAGCACTGCATGTTTTTGGTCTTTTTTGTTAAATGGAGAAGATGATCACTATTCATCTTTTGTCCTAACTCTCATTAAACTTTCATTTAATACCATCTATGTCCTCAAGTCTTGGATTTTTGACACTTGGCACTATCTCGGCCATCCATTTCCATCATCTCTACCATGCAACATATCACATGATATTACGTTATAGTGACTTTGGTCGATCAAGATAAATGCTTTACTCAAGACCTCGATACCCTAGCTCGAAAAACGCAAATTTCGAACACACCGTCTCGAATTCACAGAAATTCGACGTGGTAGCTAGATTTCGCGAGACGATTCCAACGGTGAAGTCCGTTTCGTCATCCGAGATCTAGAAAAATTTCGGATTTTTACCGAAATTACGATTTTGCCATTTTTCTGAAAATTGTAATTTTCTTGGGTCTTACAAAAGCACTACCTTGGGAGAATGCAAGTGGAAGAGTGACTCTTAGTTCTAAATGAGAAAATTTGAAGAAACAGAAATATGGTAGCAGTAAGTCTAGCTAAAGACTAAAAATTGAGCAGCTTTGTGGAAGGCAATCCACATCAGTTTGTTTTAAGTTTTTCCCGTTATACTTTTTGTGTGAAAGATTCTAATATCTTTGTGTAATTTTATTCATTACTGTTTGAAGAGTAAGTAAATATTTTTTTTAGTTTTGCAGGACAATAAGAAGGTGCAAAGGAGGAACATCTACAATCAAACTTCCAATCTGCAAAAGAGACAAAAAGGGACAGTATACTCTTCTTGAAATTATTTAAATTTTGTCTCTGATATGACATGATTGAAAGTTTGGAGAAATTTTATTTTATTTTATTTTTGTGCTTAAATTTTTGGAATCTAATGTGCATAGTGAAATAATTTGTTGAATATTCAATGATGAAGATGAATCAATTGTATCCGTTTTGATTGGATATAAGAATTGAAATTGCCGTGACTTTAATTAATTGTGGAGACCTGGGGAATTTTTCGTCGCAACATCACTTCATAAGTCACACTCAAGAATGCTGGACATTGAAACAATAAAGTAGAAAACAGTCGTAGTCAGCGGAAAATCGGCTGTGACCACATTTCGTGCTCCAGAACAAAAATCTTTAGGTCGCGACTAACCGTCCAAATCTCAATAAATAGGTTTTAAACCTTTCATTTTGGGCACTCCAGCACAAAATAGGATTCATTGAAAATCATTAATTAAGAGGCTCAAAATTGAATGTCGCAACTCCCCATATCGCAATCATGACATTGAGCCTAACTTCCATTGAAATTTCCATTCAACTTTAATTCATCCCAACCTTTCCACTTCTGCATCCATTGTTGTGAGTCTTAAAACTCTAAAACCAGAGAGAGAACCAGATTTAAAGCACAAATCTTCACCATGGCAAGAATCAAGACGACGGTCATGAAATCTTAATAAACTGATCGACGAAATTATGCGTGAAAGTGTCGAGGCAAAGGGAAGAGGTTCAACAACTTCAACCCGGGAAGAGATCAATGTCGCTGCTGAACCCACCGCGAGGAAGATGAGCAAGCAGAGAAAGAAGCAACAAAAGATGACAAAGACTTCATTTCAAAAGAAGCTCAAGAATTGTGGAACAAGGTACTGTTTGACAAGGAGTTCGTGTGTGAAAGGGGTTTTGGGAAACTGATTTCCCTGTTTTCGGAGGTAATAGAGAAAAGAGGTTGGGGATTCTTTTGTGAACACAAGGCACCAGGATTTTCAGCTCTTGCCAGGGAGTTTTATGCAAATATGTGGCACATGAAAGAGACCCCAGTCTATGAGGTGTTCTGGGTACCTGGATAGACTTGATAAATGAAATGTTTAAATTGAGGGATTTCAAGCACGGGTCGAAGTATAAGAAGTTGGTAGAAAATCTAAATTATGAAAAGATACTGAACCTGTTGATTGGAGGAGAAGGAAAATGGGTGGTCACGAAGAAGAACCCCCACCACGCCATCAAAAGGGGAGCCCTCACTGAAGAAGCAAAGGTATGGTTTTACTTCATCTGTTATGTAATAGTTCCTACAAAACATCTGCCGCCTCGTGAACAGAGGCCATCATTTTATATGCCTTTTTAAAGGATATAAATGAACATAGGAATCCTCGACGAAGAGTCCATCGGTGATACCACCACAAAGAATAATAGAGGGCTAATCCCTCACTCTACCACTATCACCAGACTGTCTCTGGGCAGGGGTGAAGGGAATGTGGGAGGAAGAAGAGAAATGCCCTCGGGTCTCCCCTCTGACCCTAACTGGAGTGACAAGAGGACCCAAAGGAAAAAGACAGAAAGAAATAATGGAGGTAGATGTTGAAGCAGAAACAGTGCCAGCTGAGGAAAATGAGACAAGAGAGATAGAGGAAGTACCAGAGGATATCCATCCAGCAGTAGCAGAGGAAGCACATTTTAGGATGAGCCCTTTGAGCCATTCCTATCCTGAGGTACAAGAGAATCACTCCTGTGCGTAAAGATCAAGGAGCAGAGAAGATAACATAGAAATTGGTGGAAATGCTTTGATCAATGTGAAGAGGGAGATGGAAGAAAGAGAGAAAGAATGGGAAAGACAAAGAAGTAGATCGTAGAAGATTTTTTAAGCCGCAGATTTAGAAGAAAGAGTGACGTGGGAGCAAAATTGGAAGCTCGTGAGAAGAAGAGTGGAAAGAGGAGCCAGCAGAGAAGGGAAGAAAATGCTTGAAAGATGAATGCAAAGATGGAGGCATTTTACAACAATCAATTCAAGAGAGATGCAGATCTTCTCAACATACTGAAGAAGAAGGAAGCAGAAAATGAGGCTAACAAGCTCAGGAAAATTGAGGGGTTCAAATATCTCTATAGAGTACAGTTCAAGGAATTTGAGAAATTAATGAAGGATAGAGATTAGCAGCTGGAGGACAATGATGTGTATAGGAGAAAATCTGTCGAGAGTTTGAACCATCAATCAAAATTTGTCCAAACTATTAGAATGTATTTCGAGTTAGAAGGGACAAGACCAGGTGGGGAAGAGGCAAGACACACTCATTAATGCAGTGCAGCTAAACATTGAAATATATGCAAAAGGCAAAGAAATTCCCCCTGCATTCTAGAAACAAAAATCTGAGATGAAATTTCCTAGGTTTGATCCAAGCGTGGCCAGTTTTGATGTAGATCCTCCTAACATTATACCTCCAAAAGCCTACAAAAGAAGAAAAGGAACCTGAAAAATTTTCCTAGTATGTTCTAAATCTGTACATTCCCAAAATTTTAATAGAAATCCATTGCGTTATCAAAATTGTCCTGTGTTTTATTGCATTTTCATTTGATAGTTACCTTCTTTTACTTGTTTGATTGTGTTTGCATTGTTGAATGAAAAAATTTGATGCAGGAATAATTATGTGTTGTTTAATGGATGAACATGACTGGAGAAATTTTATGTTTGTGTCATTTACTGTTAATGTGCCAATTATGAGTGCCTTGCCTATACAAGGATCAAATGACCAATTCTGCTTTTCTCACAAGAGTAAAATGCAAATAATAATAATAATAATAATAATAATACACAGAGCATAAACTAGTAAACTAGAATCAAGAGTAAAAGCCTTATTTAAAATCCAGTTTAGATTGCAAAAACTGGAAAAATGGATATTGCTGAAGGAACAAATAACTTGATTGAAAGTGTGTAAATAAACAGTGAATAAGTATAAGTCTTGAAGAAATAATACACTTGGTCAACAAAACTCATGAAACTTTGAGAAGAATTAGGAACATCTTCTGGGAAATTCATGATTAAGAGTTCGTGGTCCTAGAACTTGTTAGATTATTGATTGAGGCGAAATTCAGTAAAAAACAAACAACAAGAAGTGATAGAGGTCATCCTTGCGCTTGAGCTTTCCAACCCTACTCCTCAATATATGCTAAAGCATACCCTAGTTCCATGTGATTTGAGCCAAACAAGCCTTAATTCTTCAAATGATGCTGAATCGAAAACCTAAATCCCCTTCCCCGCAACAATCCTAAAGAAAAGTTCTTAAATTATCCGGGGCTTCCAAAGACATAAAGGTTCACGTAAAGGAAGAAACTAGTTCGGGGAAAATATTTCCAAATATTACCGCTAGGAGGAGAAGAAATAACCTGAAAGATTAGGAAAAAAAGAAGCAAATTGATGAAAATGGAATAAGTTTTGTCTCAGGCCTATTTCCTTGAACAATTAAGCTCGAGGGGTGTTTTAACACTTAGTACACTAATGCCAACTGGTATGGGAGTTCCTAGCCCAAAGTTCTCTAAGGGTAATAGAAAGCCTAAGAAGACAAAACATTGCACTATTCCCATCCTTAGAAAAACAGAAATAAAAGAGTTCTAGAACAAGGTAACTGGCCTGAATAAAGTGCAAGTGGAAATAAAAATGCCATAAAAAGATTTCAAAAAGATGAATCAGGCTAAGATTTAGGAGAAACAACAAGTACAAAGAAGGAAAAGGGTGAAAGCTGAAGGCAATGAGTACAAAGAAAAAGTGGAAACTGGGTGATTTGCAACTTAAATTTTCCCATTATCTACCCAATTACCTAAGCCCAACATTACAAGCCTGAAAGACTCAAGTGATCTTGAAGGTTGAATTTACCTACAATAGTGGAGATCAATATGAAAACAAACCTATGGGACTTGATCAACTGCTTAAGGAGACTCAGAAGATTAACTAAATTCAACATGAAGACAGCATTGAAGACTTGCACACACACACAGAACAAGACTTGTTGAATAAACTGTTTAAATACATTATTTCATCAAGAAATTTGTGATAGAAGTAGAGACCATGCCTTTTTTCTGGAATCGAAACTGAAATATAAAATGATGTTGCTATCTCCTATTTCAAGTTAGAAGGTAGAATAAGAAAGACTTTGTGTGAATCGTAAAAATGTCCTTAAGGCCTTAGTTTCTAATTGCTCTATATCAAACAATTTTTCTTTCGCTGAGGACAAGCAAAATTTTAAGTTTGGGGGAATTTGATTTAAATTAAAAACTCATTTGATTTTAATCCATTTTTCGAGCATATTACAAGAGCAATACACTGTATGTAGAAATGTGGGATAATTTACTCAAATTTAATTTTGCAAAGTACATAGTTTAAAATCCCAAAGAAACTTAAGAGACACTTACAAGCATAAATGAAGTCGCAATGAAAATCACTCATTAGAAGCTCCATTTGTTCAAGCTCATTTCCAAGTCACAACATCACCAAGATCGGGCCTTTAGGAAGAAATGGAAGACTCAAGAAGCGGTCGTGACTCAAGTCGAGCCACAATCGAATGACCAAAGCAACAAGTGAAAGAGGTTGCGACAAAGGAAGTGTGGTTGAGACTAAAGGAATTATTCAAGGTAGATAGAATCTTCGGTCACGACACCACGCTGATATCGCGACGCCAATTGAAGACAACTGAGGTCGCAACGTCAATTTGAGGTCGCGATGTGGATCCGTAAATGAAGCCACAAGGAAGGTCTCTACAAGAAAATGAAGTTGCAACTAATTTTTAAAATGAAGCGCCTATCTCGAGGTCGCGCGACAGGCGCTGAGGTCGCGACATGAAAACGGAACCGAGTCTCAACAGAGATTGAAGGTAACCAACCGAGTTGAAGAACAAAAGGGAGGTCGCAACCTGAAGCGAAGCCAAACGAAGTCCTTGCTAAGAAACTGAAGTTGCGACCACTTTATTAATCAAGGACCACAAACGATGTCGCGACCACTCATTCAGGTCGCGACCTGAAGAAGAACTGAGTAGAAGAAATCCAGGTCGCAACTACTGGTAAATTGGGACTACAGTAACCGTAAAAGAAGAACATGAGGTCGCTACATCACCAGGTCACACCGAATAGAGGTTGAAGGAGGAACCGGTTGCAACAGTGAACTGAGGTTATTTACCAAGAAGGAATGAACATTAGAAGAGTTCACGACACCACATTTCAGGTCGCAACGTAAATGCGAAAGTTGTGAAGGCAGAAGACCACAAACAAGGTCACGACGTGCAGCGCAACAAGGAAGAGGAGTCTTGAACTTAACTAGGTCGGACTGCACGTGCGTAATAAGGGAGCATAACGAGGTTGCGACGTTAAACCGTGGTCGTGACATCAACTCTTAAGAAACACAGAAGCCAACAAGGTCGCGACCAAAAATGATGTCGCGGCCATTAATCCAAGCAGCTGCAAGGAACCTGGTCGCAATAGAAGTAACAAGGTCGCGACTAAACAAGAGGAAAGGGAAACCTGTGGTCGCGACACTCAGCTTGAGGTCGCGACTCCAGATAGTAAACCGGGCTGGAATTCCACCCGAGCTTTTTTCGTATTAGGCCCATTTTTCTTGACGCTATAAATAGATGTGATTAGAATAGTGTGCAGTTTCCGCACTTACCTACCTGCGTAAAAGGGAACTGAGAGGAACCTGTATATTTAGAGTAGAATTTTATTTATTTTTTATTTTATTTTCTTTCTTCTGAATTCTTTTCTTTCTCGATCTCGACTCGTGAACTGTGCAGAAATGAGGGAGCTGGATTTATTTTATTTATGTTATTTTCTTCTTAAAATTACTAC